>RPOG01002014.1:0-107643 GCA_008086565.1 Thalassoma bifasciatum
CTTGAGAGATACTTGCCAATAATTTCACACAGAAAAAATAACAGGAACATATAAATATATTTTCATATATTTGGTTGCGCCACCTGACATTTTTGGGTGCTCAAATTAAAAATACTAAAAAATAATGAACCTAAAAACTTTGAAATGTTGGTCAACTACTGAAATCTGTTAGAAAACATAATTCTTCACTCAGAAATATATTTATCCAATTTTAAAGAACTTTTTAAATATACGTTTTTAGACCCTCTTTTTGTCATTGACCCTTAAATAACTTCTAATCCAGTTCAGGAATAAGAACAGATTCATGTGTCAAATCTTTCTTTAAAATCTTCAAACTTTCTGAACCTGCAGAGAAAATTCAGGACAATCAACTCTTGGATTTTTTTCTCAGCTGGATGCAAAGAGAAAGTCCCTCCTGTTTGCAAACAGTCCATCATCTCTTTCCTGTATAAAGTCAATGCTCTCTTTTCTCCAAGTGTCTTTTTTCTCGCTCTGCAGATGAGAAACTAACGACGCGCGTCACGGAGGCGTCACTTTCAGCAGCTCCTAAAGTTTCTGTCACTTTTTTTTTTTTACTGTTTCACTGTTTCTGTCACACACAGAGAGAGGAAAACAGGTTTAATCTGAGCTACTGGTTTAATCCACAGGTTGATCCATGCACAGATTTTTCCTCTAACTCTTCTCCACCCGAAGCTTAAATCTGCGCATGCGCACAAGTTTAGTTCAGATTAGAAGTTATTTAAATAAAAAGTCTCAGTATGTGATAATTAATAACTGACTTTTACTGACACGGATCTACACTGAAAAAAATGTCTGTTATTTTTAAAGCACCTTACACCTGTCACATCATTATGTAAAAAAAATCTTATCTTTTTCATCTTGTTTATACCCATTTTTGGTACTTGTTGAAATTTTATTGCTTATTTCTTGTTAATTATTCTCATTGCACACTTATTTTATTATGTAATTATGTCTTATCTTATCACTTATTCTGTTTGACTTTATTTTATTGTTATTTTATTGTACCGCTCTTCTATATTTTATCCCTTATCATTTCTTCTACTCCTGAACTGTGTGTACTGTAAGATAAATAAAGAGCAATAAATAGGAGAAAATCAATAATTAAAAACTGTATGAATGAGAATGATTAAGAGCAAAAAAAAGCAAAAATTACTTTTTAATAATTGATTTTTTATTTAGTCATTTAATTTTTTAACTTACTATATTTCATTAAAACTTAATTTTTCATGTATTTATAAACAAAAATTCTTTGTAAAATCCAATAAAGAGAAGTTTAAAAATAAAAAAAAGTCAAATCTGATGCAAATATTTATGTACTTAAAGCAGGAGAATTAAAAAAGGCACAAAATAAAATATACAACAATGAAAAATAATAATTTTGGCAGCTAATTGCAGTGATATTTTTTAGATTGTAACAAAAAAAGCACAAAATAAGTGTTGATTTTACACCTTTAAGATGCAATTTTTTTCTTCTTAGTAAGATTTTGAAACTTTTAAATTGCTGTAAAGTTGTTTACAATTTTACTGTTTGTTTTTTCTAGAGAATTCCCCAAGCAACAGGAATTTTTTACAGTTTATCTTTACTTTTAGATTAGAGTGGAATGCAATGCCTGAAATGCCATTATACAGTTATACAACGAAATTTCTAAACACTTCTCTTAAAGTGCAGCAACAAGAAACAAAAAAAGAAGAAAAAAAAGAAACGTGAATGAGATAAAACCTGTGCAATGTTTTCTTTTTGTTCCTTTTGGTTTTGGAAAGTTACATTTTGGTTCTGTCGATTGTAACCGAAGTTAAATATTCATTTATTTTCCTTAATTGTTGGAGCTTGAAGCCATAAAACCTGAAACATCTGAAGCATGAAGAGACTCGTTCCGCAGCTCAGAGCATCTGTCTGCCAGTCTGAGCTTAAAAGGCTCCAAATAAGATGATTTGGAAACATCAAGGCTCTCTCAGCGGTGATGATTACATTTGGACTTAAGACCCATGCAAGAATTTGTAGGCCAGTAAATCTGTGGAGCCCCCCCTCCCTCCCTTTCTCTCCCCCTTCTCCCTCCCCCCGGGGCTCTTCAAAAGCCTTGTCATTCAAAGGATGAGGATGTTTGACAATCCCAGCTTGTACTACTCCACCAATTAATTGGATACGTTGTCGGGATGTTCGTTTCTCTCATCTGCTGCTTAGAAAGACAAAGGCTCCGCGGGGGGGCTGTTGACACCTCAGTGTCCGGCCCCGGGTATAAAGGAGGCCTCTCCTCTCAGCTCCAGCACTCGCTCCTCCACCACAGGACTCACCACATCTTTTTTTTAACCTTTCCTCCACGATGCAAGTGCCGAACAGACCTGTGGGATCTTATGGATACTCCGTGCGTAATTACGCACCAGCGTCGCTTTACGCGCAGCTTCAGGGTCAGAGCCAGTGCGCGTCACCGAAGCCTCCAAGTGGGAAATCTTTCACTATTGATGCTCTTCTCGCGAAACCAGAGGAGACACCGAGCTGCAGGGCGAGTCCAGAGAAATATCAGCCCTCAGCTCCTCTTCTGACGCTTCCTGGACACGCGAGTTTACCGATAGCCACAGCACCTTACCTTTACGCACCGGGCATGCTGCACACACACACTCAGCCTGGATACTCCGTGTACTGCTGCCCACCTTTCACCTACCAGACATCGTGTCGTGGAGCATTTTACGCACAAGGTAAGTTTTAAAATCCAACAAAAGGAAGAGACAAAAAAAATCTTTGAATGTTAAAAACTGGATTCTAAATGTTTCTCCACTTTTTTCTTCTTCGCAGCTTCTCTGTCCAAAGTCAGCGCAGGGCTTCACTCCTTCAAAACGAAAGGTGGGAAATCGAAACGCATGCGCACTAGCTTCACCAGTGAGCAGCTGTCCCGGTTGGAGAAGGAGTTCGCGCGGCAGCAGTACATGGTCGGGTCGGAGAGGTTCCTCCTGGCGTCCGCGCTGCAGCTCACAGAGGCTCAGGTAAGAAAGAAAAACACACGAGAAGAAGAAAAACCTGAGCTGCTTTAACTCAGCTTCATGACTTATGTGGACTTTTTTTTTAATTCTCTGTCTCCAGGTGAAAGTTTGGTTCCAGAACAGACGCATCAAGTGGCGCAAACAGAGTCTGGAGCAGCAACAGGCCAAACTGGCCAAACTGGGTCTGGCTGCTCCTCCAAAGAGTCCTGGTTCTCAGGGAAACGGGGATGAGGAGTTTTCTGACCTGGACATCGATGTTTCTGATGACTGCACTGATCTCTGAGCTCTGAAGGACTTTGTACAGACTCCTCAATATTTAATAGATGTATAGTTTTATATTTAAGTTCCTGCTTTTATCGCTCTTCACTGTTTTTTTTTTGTACATTTGAGTGAAATATTCAGAAATATATTTTATGCCAAGAACTGAAACTGTGTCCTCCTCATTCCTGGAAACATGAAAGCTTCTGATAAGAAGTTTTTTTTTCTCACCTGCTACAAAACTTTCATCAAACTTTAGCCACAAAGTCCAGATAAAGCTGATGTTTTTGTTTTGTGTAATCACTTAAATCTTTGAAGAAACAATTAGGAACAAAAGTTAAAGATACAGAAACTTAATCCGATAATTTCTTGGATTATTAATGAGCTTCTTTTGATGATGTTGAATCATTAACACCTGATAGAAGTGTTGATATCGTGAACATTACTTTGATGTTGAGGATTATTTGCCATTTTCTCACATGTAACAAACTCTTAGAGCAGTGGTCCTCAACCTTTTCCAACTCAGGGCCCACTTATAAGTCTCAAAAATGTTTGCGGCCCACTTTTGACCTCTGACCCAATAAGTACCAAGTGTAACAAGTTGTTACATTGTGGGTCAGTTATTATATTTGGGGTTTTACTGCATTATTTTTGTTACTTTCCGGCCCAGCAACTTTATTACATTATTGACCAATCATTGTGTTTTCAGCTTTATTTAATCTTTTTAGTACATTTCAGGCTCTTTTTGCATTGTGGGCCATGTTATATACTGGGCTCTAACATGATTTCTTAAAGGTTTTTTTTTCTAAACGACTATTTAAACAGTTTTAATTTGTTTTAAAACTTATTTGAGTTTTAGCATAATTCATTATTCTGTATATTTGTATCTTTATATTATCACCCTCCTCTAAAATCATGCTATTTTGGAAATGATCTAGCGGCCCACTTGTAAGAACTTTGCGGCCCACCAAGGGGCCGCGGACCACAGGTTGGGAATCAGTGTCTTAGAGCATCTTTCGGTTTATAAAACTAAATATCAGTGGATGCTTTCATGACAGTTGGATGTGTGAAAAAGGCTGAGTTTAAGGAAGTTTTTCAAAGTTATCAGAGCCTTGAGTATCGACCAAAACTGATATCGATCTGATTTGATGTAAGATAAATACTCAGTTATTGTTAACCTACCAGTTTACAAATGTAAATAAAAACAGGGTACAATGAATTTAACTTAATTCTCTCTAGGTTCAAGATTAAAACACACTGTAATTCAGTCTTTAGGATAAATCTATCCAACTTCTGATACAGTAAAATCAACACTGAGCATTTGTATACACTGACAGACTTAAAAGCAGGAATTATAGGCTCTGATGAACTTACAGCAGCTCTGCTATAACTCACGTTTATATCTTATTTTTAGATATTTGTGTATTTAGTTCCCACCCAACTCTGGCCTATATACCAAGCTTTGTTTTAAAGCTTATAACTGTAGAACCATAAGGTCAAAGTTCATCAGTGACTCCCCATTTGAAAGATTAAAGTTTCAGAAAATGTTGTGTTTTTACATGTGGCTAAAGTCCACATCAGGATAAATGCAGCTGAAACACTTGAGCATCATTAACTTCAAGATGCTTCATGTCAGACATAAAACATCCACCACATCACTTCTACACCTTCTCATCTACATCTGGGTGAAATTTGAGCTTTTTAGGTAAAACTTTGTAGGAGTTAGAGAGTTTTTAGTCTCAGGTGAAGACTTCGCACAAACAAAACCAGCTTCATCAGTTCTCAGTGTCCTCTTTTTAGTCAACTTTGCTCTCTTTGTGGAAAAGTTTAACAAAAATCTGACTCTTTTTGCAAGAATACAGACTTAATTTGGGAATTTCACCCTTTTTTTTTGAGGATTCTAGCTTAATTCTCCAGCTTTGTTTTCTTAGAAATCATGACATTAATCGAATACTTCAGTACTACTTTTTTCTGGAATCCTGACATAAATCCATCCATCCATTTTCTATACCGTCTATCCTGCTAATCAGAGTCGCGGATGGCTGGAGCTTATCCCAGCTGTCATTGGGCGAGAGGCGGGGGACACCCTGGATTGGTCGCCAGTCAATCACAGGGCTGACATAGAGAAAAACAACCATTCACACACACACACCTACGGGTGATTTAGAATAATAAATTAACCTAACGTGGGCATGTTTTTGGTCTGTGGGAGGAAGCTGGAGAACCAGGAGAGAACCCACGCATGCACAGGGAGAACATGCAAACTCCACACAGAAAGGCCAACCATGCCCAAACGGGGATTCGAACCGGCGACCTTCCTGCTGTGAGGCTGGAGCGCTACCTGCTGCGCCACCTTGCAGTCCCCCTAACATAAATATAGATTTTAATTATTCATTTTGAATTCATCAGTGCTCAGTGTCCTCTTTTTAGTCAACTTTGCTCTCTTTGTGGAAAAGTTCAACAAAAATCATGAAATTGTAGTTCACAGTCACAGATTGTTCCTCTTCTGTTGCAAACATGAATGTGAATGAAGACTCATCAATGATGTAAATGGCTGCAGCTGCTTCCTGTGTAGTGTAAGGTGATTGGTTACTGTAGGAGTGAGTGACAGGCCTGTTAGCCAATAAACGACCCTCTAATAGAGATATTACACAAGACCAGTCAAGCAGGGAGCTCTTGTTGTCTATCACAAGCTGTCCTGGGATGAAAACTCAACAGAAAAGGATGGGGTGACTTTAGTCTTGCAGCTAGAACCCTGTTGAAAACAAAGACTTGCAGCTTTGTCAGATTGACATTGAGGAGGAAATGCTCTAAGACTGTGAAGCTGCTGTTATTGATGAGAACGGACACGACAGACAGACAAACAACGGACTTTACAGGAGAAATTTCACCACTTGGAATAATTTGATGAAACAACACTTTTGATATGTTTGAACTCTGGATTCCTCTGGTGGAAAGGAGAGTGAATATTCAGGGTACGGGCGTCAGGATGTGACGTCATGACCCCAAACAGGTAGGACGTCCACGTTCCTCTGGAGTTTTTCTCTGTTTTAAACAAACTCATAACTGTCGGGGTTAATCTGGGATCTTCTCTGCGTCTGTGTGACCCGGGTGGTTGGGGTCAGTCTGTCTCTGGACTCTGATCTTTAATCTGTTTAAACGGTGGGTTCTCCTGTTCTCAGAGGACGGGGGGGCTCACATGCCCCCCCCCCGGCAGGTGTCCTGTCTCTGCTGCCCTCAGACGCGGCGTCTGCCACGGCAGGTGGAACGACGAGCTTCACGCTGTCGCTGAGTGGATGAAACAGGAGCGAGGACGGCGTGCAGAGAGGATCAAGACCAAACAAACGAGTCCATCACAGCAGCTAATTGGGGGGGTCGACCTGAAAGTGTCGTCCTGGGGGGGTCACAGCTCCATTTGGACCAACAATAATGAAGTTACAAATGAGACAATCAGTCAAAATTGACACTTTTTATCTCAGAATTTGACTTTTTCCCACATAACTCAATTATATCTCAGAATTTGACTTATTTCATTATTTGACTAATGTTCTAAATTCAGAATTATAAGTGTCTTTCTGCTGATTTTGAAAATTTTCACAATAATTTTGGCTTTTTATATCAAGATTTTGACCAACATTTCAAAGTTTTTAGGTTCATTATTTTTTAGTATTTTTAATTTGAGCACCCAAAAATGTCAGGTGGCGCAACCAAATATATGAATATATATTTATATGTTCCTGTTATTTTTTCTGTGTGAAATTATTGGCAAGTATCTCTCAAGTGTCTGTAGTGACTCATACATTTTCATTTTGTGTGTTTCATTTCTTTTATTTGTGAATAAGATAAATAATTTGATGTTAAAATAACATTTCACATTATTACATTGGTTGTTCCACCTGACATGGAAATTGTTCCAGTCACCAATGAAGTGAAAAAACCTTTTTTATCAGTATTTCAGAGAAATCTACAAACTTTTCCACTTGGTCACAAATGTCATTTGGGCTCCTCTGGCTGATGCAGTTTCCTGTTTCCTGTTTTATTCTCTTCACTTTAAAATAAAAGTCTAATGTTACGGTTGCACCACCCTGACATTTGACAAGGTGAAAATTACGGGACAAAAGTTTTTTACATTTCTCAACAGCTTTAAAATTCTTTTTATTTGCAAAGAATGTTTTATTTAAAAAGGTTCAAGCATAAAATAATGCCACTGTATTTTTAATTTCCATTTACAATAACTGACATTCAATTTTTNGGGGGGGGCACCTGAACGGCTGGAGACACTGACGGGTTTGTTCAGAGAAGAAAAGCTGAAGCTGCTTAACAAAATAAAACTGTTACAGTTTCAGCTCCGAGTCCAAAAAAACTCAGTTTGACTTTTTGTTTCACTGAGAGAAAAAAAAAAAAAGAGAAAAGGATTTGGATGCAGAATGATCCAGAAACAAATCTAAGACGTGACTCTCATCAAGTATTTCTGTTCATAATTTACATGTAACTCATCGTTCAAAAGTATTTTATCTCATTGAACCGCTCAGAGTCACCACATGAACCAAACCACAATTTCTGACACAGTTTCACGTCCTTGGGTTCATTTTTATCTGCAATGATATCACAAAACTACATTTGAGGTTTGTTTGAAGTGAAAAATCTCAATCATACCTAAATTAATAATATTATCTCCTGTTATGAGGCATTCAGGTGATAATATTAAAATTAAAAACACTGGAATCAGACCCTATTGCTGGAAACGAAAAAGTTGAAATCACTTAGAAACAAAAAAATCCAAATTCATAAGGTATAAAAGTGGAATTTGTGAGATAAAAGTCAAAATTGTCAGATAAAAAGTCAAAACTCAAATATAAAAAGCCAGAATCATGAGATTGAGAGACAGAATCATTCAAAATTATAGGAAAGTCAAATTCATGAGGTATAAAAGTGGAATTTGTGAGATTAAAGTTCAAAACTTGGAAAGAAAAAGTCAGAAATCACAAGATTAACAGTCAAATTCATAAGATAAAAAGTCAAAATTATTAGATAAAAGTCAAATTGATGAGGTAAAAGATGAAATTGTTGAGAAAAGTCAAAACTTGGAAAGAAAAAGTCAAAATCACAAGATAAGCAGTCAAGTTAATGAGATAAAAAGTCAAATTCAGGTGGTAAAACAAGTAATAAATGAAATAAAAGTCAAATTCATATGATAAAAAGTCAAAATTATTGGATAAAAGTCAAATTGATGAGGTAAAAGATTAAATTGTTGAGAAAATAATTAAAAACTTGGAAAAAAAAAGTCAAAATCATGAGGTAAAAAGTGGAAATTGTGAGATAAAAAGTCAAAACTTGGAAAGAAAAAGTCAAAATCACAAGACATACAGTCAAATTCATGAGATAAAAAGTCAAATTCAGGTGGTAAAACAAGTAATAAATGAAATAAAAGTCTAATTCAGGAAGAAAAATAGTCAAATTCATAAGATAAATAGTCAAAATTTTGAGATAAAAGTCAAATTGATGAGGTAAAAGATTAAATTGTTGAGAAAATAATTCAAAACTTGGAAAAAAAAAGTCAAAATCATACGATAAACAGTAGAATTCATGAGATAAAACGTCAAATTTATAAGGTAAAAAGTGGAATATATTCATTTAAGTCAAATTCAGAAACATTAAGTCCAATTCATGACATAAGAAGTAGAAACTCTGAAATAAAGTGCCAAAGTTATGACACAAAAGTCAAATTCATGAGATAAAAAAGTCAAAACGTGGAAACCTCATGAGATGAAAAGTCCAAATTATGAGATGAGAAGTGATATTTTGATATAAAAGTCAAATCAATGAGGTAAGAGGTGAAGATCGTTAAATTAAAAGTCAAAACTTGGAAAGAAAAAGTCAAAATTACAAGATAAACGGTGGAATTCATGAGATAAAAAGTCAAATTCAGGTGGTAAAACAAGTCATATATGAAATAAAAGTCAAATTCATAAGATAAAAAAGTCAAAATTGTGAGATAAAATTCAAATTGATGAAGTAAAAGATGAAATTGGTGAGATAATAAGTCAAAACTTAGAAAAAAAAGTCAAAATCATACGATAAACAGTAGAATACGGAGATAAAATGTCAAATTCATAAGGTAAAAAGTGGAATATATTCTTCAAAGTCAATTTAAGAAACAAAAAGTCCAAATCATAAGATAAAAAAGCCAAATTCATGGCGTTAAAAGTCAAAACTCTGAAATGAAGTACTAGAATTATGAGATACAAGTCAAATTCATTAGATAAAATGTGAATTTCATGAGATAAAAAGTCAAAACTCTGAAGTAAAAAGTCAAAATAATGTGATAAAAAGTCAAAATAATGGTACAAGAGTCAAATCAATGAGGTTAGAGGTGAAATGTATGAAAAAGGCCAAAACTTGGGGGGAAAAAAAGTCAAAATCACAGGATAAACTGTGGAATTTATGGCATAAAAAGTCAAAGATAAGTCAGAGATAAATTACCAAAATCATGAGATAAAAATTCAGAATTATGATACTAAAGTCGAATAGATGACGTAAGAAGTGAAATTCATGAGTCAAAACTCGGAAAAAGAAGTTCAAATCATAAGATAAAAAGTGGAATCCGTGAGATAAAAGTCAAATTTCAGAAATAAAAAGCCAGAATAATTTCAAATCATGAGATAAGAAGTTGAAGTTATGCCATTAAAGCCAGTTAATCCTTTTTTAACCATATAAAAACACCTGTTATTCAACATTTATCAGCTTGAAAACTCTGATTCTATCACAAATTCACAGATTATTTCCTATCAGAGTAAAACTGAGATTATCACAGATTTATGATCCAGGTTTTACAGATTAAAGAGTAAAAGTTTATTTTGCTGTAAAGTCAGAGCTGTAGTTCGGCCACCCATGTTCACAGACTCTGACTCCGCCTCCGCTGCTGCTCTTTAAAACCTTTTTCCTCCACTTTGGATATAAACTCGGGTCACGTGACTGAGCGCAGCTGTAGTTGAGGCCTGAGGTGTGAAAGTTCTCATGGAGGATAAAAACCTGCAGCTCCAAGTGCACTTCATTTAACCAGCCATTGTAAAAAAAAAAAATGCTTCTTTGCATTTTATTTGCAGAGCGGAGGGCCCCTCCACTCCATCTAATAGTTATTAGCTTTCATTACAGGCGTTTGAAGTGGGGGCCGCTCTTTGTGCCGCAGTGAAAAGAGCGCAGTTCAGGCGCACAAAGGCTTCTGACACGGGCTGCGCACAGGAGAGAGGAGAAGACACAGCCTGGCTCTGCCTCAGGAAACTGCAGTTCCTGTGAAGCCACACAGACACACCGAGAGGTCAGTTAGAGAAGAAAAAGACGCTCCTGGTGGGCGGCAGCTCCCCGCCCCTTCACTAACAACTCCGCGTTTACTGCGCCTTTTACGCACGGGATCAACACAGGCAATCTGCTAGACTGTCTGCATGGGACAAGAAAATCAAGACTCTTTTCTGAGTATCTGTGTTCCTGTGAGTGCATTTATGCCACTTTACAATAATAAACTCTCATATCTCACATTTTTGTTGTTTTCCGCGGCTCCAAACTTGTGCGTAAAAAGACGCGTTTGGAGAAAAACACCTTTACTTGATTTTTTCGCGTCAAATGTGTAAAGTAACATGACATGATGAGGTTTCTCCAGGTGGTGGTGTTTGTTTATGCAGAAGGGGGGTCCCGGCAGAGGAGCGGGGTCTGCGTACAGGTGGCGAAACGACAGCACTTCTCACGCGGGTGGCACAAACGCAGCGACGTGCTACTTTTCCCATCTCGTTATAATGGGGTGAAATTTTCCAAGTATTTAAGTGAGACAGATTAGCTGAACACACAACGCTAATGCGAAACAAAATGGCCAATTAGTTTATTAATGAAGGAGGGAGGTGAGAGAGAGAGAGGAAGAGAGAGAGAGAGACTCCAATCAACAACAGGAGACTAGAACTGGATCATAATCAAATACAAGATTTAACATTGGTGTTAGGAGAAACAATTATACCATAAAAATTGCCATCAGTAGGAGATTTAGGTCATTTTCGTCACAAAGAAGGAGATTTAAGTGATGAAGCTCTCAGGAAACAACAAAAAATAATAATTTGTAAATCCTGTTTAATCTGATGTCAATTAGATACGCTACAAAGATGAGATATTTATTTTTCAAACTGACAAACTTCATAGTTTTTGTTCCTAAAAAGCTGAGACAGGTTCATGTTTCCCACTGTGTTACATCACTTTTCCTTTAACAACACTCAGTAAGTGTTTGTAGCTGCACTCTTCTACTACGGAGCCACGCTGTTGTAACAGGAGCAGAATGTGTCTTGGTTTCATTGTCTTGCTGAAATAATCAGGGACGTCCCTGAAAAAGACAAAGTGTCTTGGATGGCAGCAGATGTTGCTCCAAAACCTGTTTGTACCTTTCAGCATTAATGCTGCCTTCACAGATACTGGGACACTTACCCATGATGCCATGGGCACTAACACACCCCCATACCATCACAGATGCTGCTTTTGAACTTTGCTCTGAGAACAATCCTGATTGTTCTTTTCCTCTTTGGCCCTGAGGACACCACGTCCATGATTTCCAAAAAGAGTTTAAATGTGGACTTGTCAGACCACAGCAGACTTTTCCACTTTGTAACAGTGCTGCTAAAGTTGCAAAGCTTCTTGGGTAATGTAAAATGTAATACCTTAAATCTTGTTAGTAATTTATAGTCTTCTGATGTTTCCTTCTACGATAAGTTGGTGGTTTTTAACCTTTTATTCATCTATTTACCTATAAAGTTGTTGTATTTCCTCCACTTCTCACTCTTTTATTTCTCCTTTCCATCTCTTGTATGTTTTTCTCTAATTCTTTCCAATGTTCATTTTAATTTCTGTGAAGCACTATATACAAAAAGTTACCATCATTACCGTAATTATTCCTTGATCCTGAACCTGACAAAGAAATTTAACTGGAACTTATTTGTTTTAACTACAGACAGAAAAATGTGTCTGCAAATGGGTCGACTCACTGTTCGATATCTTTCTATTCATCTTTATCTTTTTACTTCAATTCAACCTTATTTTTCAATCTGTTTTCTTCTTTGATCTTGATTGGTCCTTTCATTATTGCAAATTTTAATGGTACTTATTGCTCATTTACTGCTTATTTACTTTATTTACTGTCAATGATTTATTAAAACAGCTGAACACTGAGGAACGAGAGAGTTAAGTTCAATAATTAAGTTTGTGTTTATGTTTTAACTCTGTGTTTTTATCTTAAAGTGAAGTGAAGTTTTCTGAAAAATATTCAGGGAATGAGATTTCTCAGTTATCAAACCTTTAAGGTCAAAGGTTAAACCTGCTGCTCCTGAGCTCGGCCACTAGATGGCAGCGTTGCTCTTTAAATTTACACCTACAAAATCTGACACTTACATTCAACTCTGTCTCTAACTCTCCCTGATATTCTTTTACACTTCAAATCAGCTTTTGAACTTAGTATGATTGTTGTGTTTACAAAAACAGTGATTTAAGAAGCTCTTGCTCATTTGTTTTGTTTTTATTGATCTATTATCTTCTTCTTTTTCTTGTTTTTATTGTTTACAATAGTAACTACAGCTTTCTAATTCTTAATTCTGTACACATCTGTGAATAAGAGACCAAAAAACCTAATTCAAACAAACAAGCCAGGAGATACAACACTAAGACAGACAAAATAATGCAGATATGTATAAAATTAGACTGCATGAAATAATTTGAAATTAAATTAGAATTTAATAAACTCACTAGATCAAGATAAAACAGTGGGAGCTTTTTTTGTTGGAGTATTCTAGAAAAATCAGGCTGTGTGGTTGTTTTTCAAAGTTAAAGTCTGTTGCTCTCTGGCCGCTAGTTTGATGTTCCAGCTGGTTTTTTTTTAAAAACTCATGATGGAAATAAAACTTTCCTTGTCAAGTTGAGACCTTTCAGAAATATTTTTTCACATTTTCAGATAAAAACATCTCATTTTATAGAGAAGCCACTAGAGGGCAGCAGGAGTTTAACATTTGTCTGTGTCTCCGACAAATGGTTTCTCTACATTCCTGTTTCTGTCTGCACCGAAAAATCAGTCACACTGTTGGTTCACAAGCTGATAATGTGATTTAAAACTTTTGTGTTTTGATGCTTTATGAGTGAATTTTAATGAGGTATAAGTTCTGATTTAGAGTCACGTTTTAAATTCACAGTTTGATGTTTCACTGTTAAAAAAATCAAATCTTCAATCTGTGTTTCTGAAACAAAAAGTTATTTTTTTCTCTCTCATAATGCAGCCTCAAATGTTTCTGTGTATTTATTTTTCAGTCTGCTGAAAACAGTATGTGCTCCTGCTAACCACAGATGATGTGTGTGTGTGTGTGTGTGTGTGTGTGTGTGTGTGTGTGTGTGTGTGTGTGTGTGTGTGTGTGTGTGTGTGTGTGTGTGTGTGTGTGTGTGTGTGTGTGTTGAGGAAGCCCTCTGTGGTTTTCTCCCTCAGTGATTGAACTGTGTTAATGAGAAAACATGCAGCAGTTTGACTCATTTAACACCACAGGATGAGTTAATTTATCTATTCTTCAGTGTGTCAAATATTCAGATTCATTGTTATGAGACTAAAATCACACCAATTTGTCTTCATCTACATATTTTCATAAATGTTTACTCTTTCTCTGCGTGTTTGCAGGATTTTTTTAAGCGTAACAAGCTTTAAGTGAACTTATTCTCTTTCACTATTATTAATGTGTAACATAGAGACATAACTGTGTTAGATTAATCTATGTTTGATCAGTTTTATTTTGAGGAAAGTTGATTTAATATCTCAGGAATTCGGGGACTTTTCTGTAAATGTGTTTCCCGGTCTGTCGGGTCTCCGGACCCTCAGGGGGAAGATAAACAGCAGGTACGGAACAACGGTACACTGCCCTGCTTTGTTTTTGTTAATGCAGAGCGATTTGGCCATCTATTAACCAGCAGTGATCAGGGTCAGTGCGTAAAGGCCGCGCAGGGTTTCATAATTAAACTCCACAGACCTTAAACCCTGCTGCTGCGCCGTGCGTAAAAAGGCGCTTTGGATACGAAAGACGCAAGTGCGTTTTTACGCACGGCTGAAATGTTCCTTATGTGTAAAAGAGAATCTGAACTCATTCATCTGTTTTATTCTACACTTTTGTAACTACATCCTGGGCGCCGTGAGGGATCTATAATGTCTAACAGTTTCACCAAACATTACTGAGTTTAACAGAAAATGCAGAGATTTGGATCAGGAGGCTCCACACAGCCGCATCAGCTCGGTGTAACTGACCTTAACTGTACAATAACTAATAAACTAAATGAGTAATAGACCTGTTTTATATTCAACAGTAGCTTTTATGACTCAGGCAACAAGATTTCACAACTCCCATCATCCCTTGCAGTGTATTAAATCTTCTATGAAGGTGGATTTCTTCAGAGAAGCTGCTGCCGCCGTCTTTAGGAGCCTTTAGCTCTAAACACCTAATCAACAACTTGTTTTACCTCATCATTTCCATCGCTAATGATTTTCTAATGCAGCCTCCTCAGAAACGAGCGCATTAAGAAGGTAATTATTAACCGGGTTAGTGCGCCATGGAGAGGAGGAGAGGAGAGATCCAAACACTCACTGTTGACTGTTTCACTGTTCATGCAAGCAGGGTTTTCTTTGAAATTCACATTTTTAGAGTTTTAAAAGGAGAGAAATGACGAGTGTGAACGTTTCTGCTCCGAAATTGCGCATCACGTCTTCGTGCGCAAACAGACACGAGGCTAAAATGTTGATCTGTTTCCTTCCTTCCTCTGCTAGTTACCAAATTTAAGCACTTCTAAAACCTGGAGGCTGCGTTTCTTTTCCTTCTTCACTCATCTTAGTTATGGCAGAAGAATAACGCTGTAAAAACCGACTGCACTAAAAAAGTAGAGAAAGCAGAACAAAGGATGAAATGTTTGCAGCATGATTTCGTCCCTGAAACAAAATCTTTATGCTTGAAAATCGATTCTTAAATCAAATTATAGAAACTTTGATGCTTCATTCTTATGACGTAATGTTCATCATCAACAGTTTCACAGGAGCAAAAACAATCATTTTGAATCTAATCTAAGTGAGAATGCGTAACCACAGAATATGTAAGCACAAAACGCTTAGGCACAGAATGAACAAATGGGTAAGCACAAAATGCGTGAACATAGAAAACATAAGCACAATTGAATGAATGCATAAGCTCAAAATATGTAAGCACAATATACATACATAAAAAGCATAAGCACAAAATGCATAAGCACAAAATGAATCAATGCATAAGCACAAAATGGGCAAGCACAAATGCGTAACCACAAAACGTTTAAGCACAAAACGCGTAAGCAAAAAACGCTTAAGCACAAAACGTTTAAGCACAAAATGCGCAAGCACAAAATGCGTAAGCACGAAACGTGCAAGCACAAATGCGTAACCACAAAACGTTTAAGCACGAAACGCGTAAGCAAAAAACGCTTAAGCACAAAACACATAAGCAAAAAATGGGCAAGCACAAAACACATAAGCACAAAACGCATAAGCACAAAATGTGTAAGCACAAAATGAATCAATGCATAAGCACAAAATGCGTAAGCACAGAATGAATGTATGCGTAAGCACAAAATGCGTAAGCAAAAAATGCAAAAGCACAAAACGCATAAGCACAAATGAATGTGTGCGTAAGCACAAAATGTGTAAGCACAAAATGCGTAAGCACAGATTAAATGAATGTGTAAGCAGAAAATGCGTAAGCACAAAATGCGTAAGCACAGAGTGAATGAATGCGTAAGCACATAATACATAAGCACAAAATGCAAAAGCACAAAACGCATATGCACAGAATGAATGAATGCGTAAGCACAAAATGCGTAAGCACAGAGTGAATGAATGCGTAAGCACATAATACATAAGCAGAAAATGCAAAAGCACAAAACGAGCCAGCACAAAATGCAAAAGCACAAAACGCATAAGCACAGAATGAATCAATTTGTAAGCACAAAATGCGCAAGTTCAGAATGTGTAATTGTAGAATGAGTGAGTGAAGAATTCATAGTCGCAGAAAACGTTAGCTCAGTGCTGCTCAGTCAGTATCAGTCTGTAAACATCAACAGCGACATCATCCTGAATTTAACTCAGTTACTCAGAAAAAAAATCTGTCCTATTGAACTTCACTAAAAGCCAGTTAAAGCCGTGAAGTGTAAACAGCCATAGACGCACACGACACGTCACTGTACAGCAGGGTCTCATGTCCACTGTTTGCCCTCCTCATTCACTGCAACAATCACTGTTAAGTCACACATCACAGAGGCATTCTCACAGAATTTCACATTTATAAGAAATCTGAAGTTCTAATCACTGTTTGATCTGCTTTTCAAGTACGAGGTGTTGAATTCTCTCCACTGTTTTTTGTTTTTCTCCTTTTTGATGAAGATGTTTCCAACATATTCACATTAATCATAATTTACTTTTGTAATATTTGGTATAATAGACTTTATCTACATAAAATTTTACATCTTTTTTGGTTAGAAAAAGCAGAAATTTTGTCCCTAAGGTTATAAATCGAGGTTCGAATGTTGATATAATATTACAAGCAGGTATTTGTCAAAGTGTGGACAGGATAATGTTTTAAAATCATTTTGATGTTTTTTAATGGCAGCAAGATAATTATTTATAAAACACATAATCGAACAAAAAATAGTCATAACTGATTTTACATGCAAATAGCAGCAGGGTCTCATCCGTGTAATTTTAAAGCACTTCTATGGAGAGCCAAAGTCATGACAAAATAACTTTTGAAATTGGGTCAAATTGACCTGAAGACAACAGGAGGGTAAAGAAAATCAAGTTTAATAGCTTTTATGACCATGAATTAACTTAGTTAGTTCACCTTCTGAGTTAAATTTATGTTTGTGTTTGCAGTGTAGATTTAATCACTGATGTGGATGCAAGAAAATCAAAGTTGCTGATGGTTACGAGGAGAAGTTGTTGCATCCATTGATCAAAATTTGCTCTAAAACCTTGTTCAATTTCTCTAACCATGACAATAAAATCAGAGAAAATGTGCGCGCGTATTTTGGAGGGTTTATGTGAGGTTTGATGCGTAAAAAGCGTCATAAAAACACCAAATTTGAGCTCCAGCTTTGAGTTTCCTGACAATAAGATATCTCAGATTTAGACACAGCCACTCCTGAATACTTTCTGCTCCACTGAACTTTCACTGGAGCAAGTTTCTCTCCCCCCCGGCAGATTGTTTCTAGCCTCATATCAGGTCTGCAACGCGCACACAATGAGTCGTTAATTGGAGCGCACATGTTTTCCCAGCATGCCTCTGTAACTAAGCCTGTGTGATCTATGAAGCAGGTACTTGAGGAGACCTATTGGCAGGTGCTGTGGTCCAATCAGCTCCCTTCTTGCACAGAGAAGGTTGGAGGCGCTTTAACTTCGTGTGCACTTGTGCACAGAAACCCTCCGAGTGCGCACGGGCAATTTGTTGAGTTTACACCCCGCAGTGAAAACTCCATCTGTGGTCATGAGGATTCTCTGAAGGAGATTTTTCTTTTCTTTTTTGGGGAGTTTCTTCAGTGAAAAGATGATGTTCTCGTCTGCAGGAAAGCGCTGCTTCACTATAGAGTCTCTGGTGGCGAAAGAAAACCCTCTAACCCCCGAGGATCCGATCCGCCCGACTGCTCTGAGCTACTCCAACCCGACCACAGATGCTTTAATGAACAGTTACCAGACTCCCCAGGCAAGACCCTTGTACCAGACCCCGGACCTGGTGTTCCCAGAGAGCGTCAGCCACCCCTCCCTCACTGTGGCCCCTCACCAGCTCGGGGGTTCACACCTACAGCATCCGCACTTCTTCGGGACGCAACATCGAGACCCGCTTAACTTCTACCCCTGGGTGCTGCGGAACAGGTTTTTCGGACACAGGTTTCAAGGTAAGGGGGACCAAACCAGACCAGACCAGGGATTTTACGCACAGAAAAACAGCAAAAAGAAGAATCTGCATGAGCTAGAATCAGTATGCGTAAAACATTTGCATAAGATTTAAGTCACACTTTTACTAATTTTGGAGACGTTTCCAAATTACGCACGACTAGAAAATACTCTCTGAATAATAAACAGCTGCCTCGGATAGAGAATAAGACAATGCCACAGACAGAGTGTTAAGCAGGCTCTCATACTTCCACTCTCATTCGCCCTGCAGCTCCTCTCTCACGGCCCCCGCCAGGAGGAGATAAGCTCTGAGGTTTTCCATACAGAAGAAACTTCGCCCTCAGGCTCCTGCTCCTGCTGCTGCTGCACAGCCTTTGTATTTATTTGATTCTAAAAAAAATCAGACAGGCTGTGGGGACAGCACTGATAAAAATCCAAGAGGATAAATTCAGTAAAATGAGAGCAGGAAATAAAATCCTGCACAGCTTTTACAGCAGCAGAGAGTGTGAGCAGCCTGCAGTGATTTATTTAACACAGATCTCAACACCAAGTTACACACTGCAGATAAAATACCACTATATTTTTTTTTATCCTGCTTTAAACGCGAAAAAAAAGGTGAATTAATGCCTATTGAGTTTTATAAGTGTCATAATTAAACTCACACATCATTCTCCTCGATGCATCAGCGCCACAGGCGGAACGTTTTAATTCCAGTCCTCTGTTAGAATAAAATGTGGATCAAGAGTGTAAATAGAAATGACATCTAAATCAATTGAGTATTTTTTTTAAACTTCATGATTACACTTGATTTTTTTTTTTTAAACAATAAAATATTAAATCTTCAAGGAATGTGTACTCTATTACTGATTTTAACACCTACCCGATGAAAACACAGGGGGTGTAAGGCTTGTTGTTAATGAAGCTGCCAGTAAATTCATTATTATTCACTGTTAAAAAAAAAATAATCCAACATTTATGTCAAATTTGTGCCAATTCTACGTAACAACACGTTTGACTGCGGTTGTTAATCTCAATGTATGATTATTCTTATTCATCTGAAGGCCTGTTTATGTCCGTTTAATTACTATAAATACCTTTGTTGTAATTGTTCAAATTAATATGACATGATTTCAGCTTGAAAGAAAAACATATCGTCAATTTATCACTTGTTTCGTTATGTTTATTTTAATTATGCCACAGAAATTATTATTTGCCCGAATAACATGAAGGTAGCTTTGTCCAAGTTAATGACGAATTTAATATATGTTTTTGTATGTGTGTTTTTAGTATTAAATGAGAGTTAATTTAAAAATATTTGGCGGTAAATAAATCCTAAGCAACATTAACAGCAATGCACAGTCATGTAATAAAAATACAATACAGTAAAAGTAATTAAAAAATAAAATTGAAGAGTGAGGGTATTAAAATAACAGGACTGAAGAAGTAAATTAAAAAAGGAAAAAAATAAAAATAAATACAATTTCAGAGTTCAAAACGGAAACGATATTTCCGGTGTCTTTTTGTCGTCTTAATTTTTTTTTTTGTTTCAGACTGATAATAATAATAATAATAATAATAATAATAATAATAATAATAATAATAATAATAATAATAATAAAAATGAATTGTTTTTTAATTTAAGAAACAAAAATAGTATTTCCGGTTGTAACCTGCATCTCTGCCCCCGTTGATGAGAAAGTTTTCCCGGCTTAAACCGAGCCCTGTCTCCTCTCTTTAAACCCTGTTTCAGGCAACGATGTGTCCCAGGACAGCCTGCTCCTTCATGGTCCCTTTGCCCGAAAACCCAAACGTATCCGGACGGCCTTTTCGCCTTCGCAGCTGCTCCGCCTGGAAAGAGCCTTCGAGAAGAATCACTACGTGGTCGGAGCCGAGAGGAAGCAGCTGGCGAACGGCCTGAGTCTGTCCGAAACACAGGTACCGACCGGGAAACTAACGTGGAGGAATTTCTCTTTCACTTTACAAAAATTATTTCTAATTTATTCATCAAACACGAATCATTATGACTTTTTAAGAATTTACTGTAATAAAAAAAAAAAAAAAAAAAAAAATTAGATCATATTTATTTTTTTGACCGTTAGTTGCGCGTGCTGAGAAATTTAAATTTAAACCGTTTCCGGTAAATTCCCGCTCCTCGACCTTGACCGTTAACAACAACGGTTAAGAAAATGGAAGATGACTACACGACTAAAAACCTTAACATTTTGTTGAAGCGTAATTAATTTCCCTGATTACAAATATTGTATGAATAAGACAATATTTTGACTCAATTTTTTTTAAACGTTCCTTGGGGTGCAGATAAACTAAACATTTTTTTGTTTTTTTGTTACCTTAATGGCAGAAACACCATTTTTAGCTGGGGTCAACAAAAATGGTGTTTCTGCCATTAAGGTAACATAAAAAACAGTCAACATAAACAGAGTTTCCAGCCCAAACACAACAAAAACCCAGGCCAAATCTCAACCTCTGAAGAGACCCATGTTAAAACCTTTAAAACTATAATTGTGATTTTTTTTTTGTTGGTTTAATCTTAATTGTATTTTAGCTTGCCTAACTAATGGAGGACTACAGCTGGAAATTGGCCGTAAAGGTTAAAGCTGCTTCTTTTACTGCACAGCAAATTAAAGGGGATAGTCTACATGATTATAAATCAATTAAGTAAACTATAAAACTATCAAATGCATTATAAGGAACATGCCATGACAAACTAATGCACTTACTAAAGAAAATAGATGTCACAGACGGACAAAACATTTTAATTAAAATATATTCAAATACACGAAATACAAAGTAGTATTTTCCTCTGGCTTCTCTGGATCAGTCTCCCATTCCTTTCTGTTAAATATTTTTGTAGTTCCCCCACTTTGAGGTGACACTGTCTCGGTGTTTACAAGTGACTGATACCATTTCAGTTATATTTGATTAACCAATGACTATCAACGATTGATGACATGAAGTTTGACAGGTGAATATTTTGTTCATATCTCAATAATATTTTCTAAAAACTTGACAAATGCTGTGCTCAAATTTTATCAACCAGCCCAATGCTATTTTGGCAAAGCAACAAAAACTGGATGTTTTGTTTTTATGCCTCTTGAATACTTCATGTAGTTAATGGTTAAACCTGCATTTATACATAATTTAATGTCCTGAATTACTAAACATGTCACGGGATAATAACTTGCTGTTAACACCATTGAAATGTTGTAGTTAAATTGAATTGTTTTGTGGTTAGTGCCAAGACTACGATTACAGAAAATGTCCTAATAAACTTTAATTCATTTCATATTTGAAGCGATAAAATAATAAAATCTTATGGAATTATTTTATTTGAATTTATGTAAAAAAAAACATAACGTAGGTTAACATTACTAGACTTGAGGCTAATTCAATTTGACTGATATAGAGAATATCATCACTGAGATTATTTATTGAATCACACAAAGTCTCTAATTTCAGCGTTTGGAAACATACAGATCTATAAATGATCAAAAAGCCATGAGGTCTAATCTGTTGGGTATAGTTAGATTTTTACGCTAAAACTCCTAAACCAGTCACAATATCACGCACAAGGTCACAATTCTTCATAAATATGAGGAGGACTATTTGGTTCCTGGATGTTTGACCGGTCTCTGCCAGGGGATGATTGGTGTAAATATTTATAGCTGTGTTTAATGAGTGCACAATGTCTCCATTAGGCCTAATGGGCAGTATTAAGAGAGGCTGTCTGAGTCAGCAGTGTGGGGAAAAGCTGCTTACACAATTAGGTTTAGGTGTCAGTCAATAAGACGTGAGCATGTGAGCACTATTTTTGTTATGCTCATTGTAATGACGGGGATAAGTGAGCAGAAACTGTAGACAGAAACATTATGAGTTATTTAAAGTGTATATTTAAGGAGCAGTGAGAAAAGGAGGATGGTCAAATGGCAAAATGTGCTGCTTCAATATTCTAATCACAGACTACGAAAACAGCAAGAAAAAGCAGTAAAACTAAGTTTAAGGCAGCAAAAATTGTCAAAAAGCAGCAAAAATGGGTGAAAATTGGGAGAAAACTTTCCAGTGGCCTGACATTTCTGCTTTAAATCTTGTTTTTTTTTAATCTAATGTGATATTCTTATTTTCTGGGACATTTAATTTTGTGTTTTCATTCTCTGTACACCATAATAATCAAAATGTACAGAAATAAAGGCTTGGAATAATTCACTTTATGTTTAATGAGTCTAGCTGGAGGGGTTTTTATAATAAAATGTCTTTGTTTTTCTACAGACCATTGCTATTCATAATCAAGTGATGTACTGAGCTACTAGCATTATTCTGATGCACCAACCTCAATGTTAAAATTACAGGATAAAAAGTCAAAATCTTGAAATTAAGACAAATAAGAAAAAAAAGTCGAAATTCTGAAATAAAAAGTCATAATTATGACATAAAAAGTCAATTTGATGAGGAAAATAAATAAATTAATGACATAAAAGGCTAAAATTTTCAATAAATAGTCAAATTTATGAGATAAAAAGTCACAATTTGGGGCTTAAAAGATGAAATTTTGAAATAAAAAGTCAAAATTTGTGATTATGTGGTCAAAGTTATGGGCAAAATATTGAGATAAGAGGCAAATAATGACAAAAGAAGTTTGAATTTTGAGAAAAAAAGTCATACTTTTGTGATAAGACTTTAAAATTTTGAGTTGAAAGGTCAAATAATAAGATATGAAGTTGTAATTTTGAGATAAAGCCAAATTATAAGAAAACAGTCAAAAGTAAAAAGTTGAAATTTTGAAGTAATAGAGTCAACATCTTGAGATTATGAGGTGAAAGATATGAGGAAATAAAAGTGAAATTTTCTGACTTTTCATCTAAAAATATCTATATCTAATAAATATCTTAAGTTCTTTATATTTAATTGATGGACATTGGCCTCTATATGTCATCTTTGAGGATCTTTGGGTATTTTTGTTGGGGGTCCTCTTTTTGGGTTTTTAAGATACGATCACCCTAGATCAGCGATTCCCAACCTGTGGTCCGTGGCCCCCTGTTGGGCCGCGAAGGTACAGCAAGTGGGCCGCGAAATCATTTCCAAACAATTATTTTAATGGAGTGTAATTATATAAAGATACAAGGTACAAATCGAAAAACTAAGATACAAATACAAATAATAACATTCAAAATGTTTAAGTCGGTTAAGTTTTAAAGGAAATTAAAACAGTTCTGATTTTAATATATGAAAAAAGTCCCCTAAGAAGACATGTTATTCCTCTATAGATAGCATGACCTGAAAAATAACAACAACCTGAAATGTCATTGAAAAAAAATGTAATGAATCCCAAAATTTTAAAAAATTGTCAAAACTGTAACCAGAGTGCTGAGCCTGAAATGTAACGAAAAAAGCATGAAGTAAAACCCAAAATATAATAATTGCACCAGAATGTAACAAGTTGTCATAATTTGGGTAAAAAGTTACTACGTTTTCGGCTTAACATCTGTTTCATTATCTACCACAGTGGTTCCCAACCTTTTCCAAATCAGGGCCCACTTTTAAAGCTCAAAAATGTTTGAGGCCCACCTCCAAACAAATACATATCGCTATCTACTTTTTTTTAGCACCCCATTTGTAACAATGACCCAAAATTTTAATTAAAAACGTAATAAAAACCAAAATGTGATATCTGGTAGATAATGAAACAGATGTTAAGCCGAAAACGTATCAACTTTTTACCCAAATTATGACAACTTGTTACATTCTGGTGCAATTATTATATTTTGGGTTTTACTTCATGCTTTTTCGTTACATTTCAGGCTCAGCACTCCGGTTACAGTTTTGACAATATTTGAAAATTTGGGATTTATTACATTCTTTTTCAATGACATTTCAGGTTGTTGTTATTTTTCAGGTCATGCTATCTATAGAGGAATAAGATGCCTTCTTAGGGGACTTTTTTCATATATTAAAATCAGAACTGTTTTAATTTCCTTTAAAACTTAACCGAGTTAAACATTGTGAATGTTATTATTTGTATTTGTATCTTAATTTTTCTATTTGTACCTTGTATCTTTAAATAATTACACTCCAATAAAATACTTGTTTGGCGGCCCACTTGCTATACCTTCGCGGCCCAACAGGGGGCCACGGACCACAGGTTGGGAATCACTGATCTACCAGATATGACATTTTGGGTTTTATTACATCTTTTGAATTAAATTTTGGGTCATTGTTACAAATGGGGTTCTTAAAAAAACGTATATAGCAGTATGTATTGGGTTGGAGGTGGGCCTCAAACATTTTTGAGCTTTAAAAGTGGGCCCTGATTTGGAAAAGGTTGGGTACCACTGCCCTAGATAATTGACGAAATGAAGAAGTTGTGTTTATGTCTGGTGCGTGAAGCGATGGCACCACATTCATCACTGTGTTTCCCTGTTTGTTCCCGGTCCCAGGTGAAGGTTTGGTTCCAGAACAGACGAACCAAGTACAAGCGTCAGAAGCTGGAGGAGGAGGGTCCGGACAGTCAGCAGAAGAAGAAGGGGAACCATCACATCAACAGATGGAGACTCGCCACCAAGCAGGCCAGCTCCGAGGACATCGACGTGACCTCAGAGGACTAAAAACACCCCTCAAAAAACCTCAGACACTTCTACGGACCAACACTATTTATTATGTAATATTACTATAAGTATAATTAGACACATTAGAAGAAGATGCAAAGAAGAAATATGTGATGACTAAGCATCTCTGACATCTTATTTAAAAATCATCATGGGATTGTGGAGGGAACCATCTCCATTATTTAAAGATCTTTGGTAAGATGAAGATAAACCATCCTCCTTTTGTTTTTTATTGTACATAGGCCGCTTTGAGCGAGGCTTTTTGTTTCATTAGAGCTGTTTTTACCACCTGCTCGGGTCATTAACACCTCATTCCTCCTCGCCACCTGTGCACCACGTTCATTTAAATTTCTCCTCCAAGACGGGGAGACACTTTTAATCCGAGAAGGAAGACCGCAGAGCGTGTACCTCGCCATTCCAGCGCTCTGTTATGCTCCTAATGACGGGTGGATTCAGGAGCAGCTGTGCGTGACTCCGGGACAGACGAGACGCCGCGGAGACCTCTGCTGTCAGGGGCGAGTTGTGCCGCATAATAAAAGCCGCTCCACAGCTTTGTGGGCGCATTTTCTCCCCCCACCCCCCCGAGAAGACGTGACGGATGACGTGTTCATTTGTTGAAGTTTTTGCAGATTTCATCATCCAAGCGCTGTGTGTGTGTGTGTGTGTGTGTTGTACAAAAACATATGAGAACATACTTTTCAAGCAGAGCATGTAATGACAAGAAACACGGTTTAGAAATAAAAACAGAGGCTATTTCTCTCATGAAGAGTTTTGTGTCATTCAGGTGATTATTTTTGAATTTGCACGTCACCCTGGTGGAATTTATGATTTCTTGGCCATTTTTCAGAGAATATTAATAATACCACAAAACTTTCCTGTCACTCATGGTTAGTGGTTGGGTGGAGACATGAATTATTACTATTTATGGAATCAGTTTGTGTGTGTAAAAGGACACTTGCATCTTTCATCCAGTGCTGCACTGACATTTCTGGATTCTGAGTCGAACCATTGCAGGAAAAATTAATCCAACTGTATAAAAAGATATCCAAGGAACTGAGGATGCCAATAAGCAGAGTTCAAACTCTACTGAAGAAGTGGAAAATGAGGGATTCTGTTGAAACCAAACCACGGTCAGGTAGACCAACAAACATTTCAGCTACAACTGACAGGAAAATTGTTCTGGATGCAAAGAAAAACCCACAAATAACTTTGACTCTCTGAAAGAATGTGGTCTGGCTGTTTCAAGATGCACAATAAGGAGGCACTTGAGGAAAAATGGGCTGAAGAAAGACATTTCTACACAAATGCCACAAAGTTTCCTGCTTACAATACGCCAAACAGCACAGAGACAAGCCTCAAAACTTCTGGAACAAAGTCAAAGACTGAACTTTTTTTCCACAACCATAAACATTGTTCCATTTGGAGAGGAGTCAACAAGGCCTATGATGAAAGGTCCACCATTCCTACTGTGAAACACGGAGGTGGATCACTGATGTTTTGGGGATGTGTGAGCTACAAAGGCTCAGGAAACTTGGTCCAAACTGATGAATGAAGGATGAATGCAGCATGTTATCAGAAAATACTGGAGGAAAATTTACACTCATCAGCCCAGAAGCTGCACATGAGACGTACTTGGACGTTCACACATGACAATGATCCAAAACACAAGGACAAGTGGACCTGCCATTGGCTACAGCAGNATCAGGGTCATTCTGGAAGTTTCTGTTGTCACTATGATTTAAAAAGAGTAAACAGAGTTCTCTGAAAAAAGGCTAAGAAATTATAAATTCTGCTGGGGGATGTAAACTTATGAGCACAACTGTAAATGTTTCTGAGACTCTGAGGTGTCAGGATTGTTGCACAGGTGTCAGGTGTGTTACCTAGCGTCCTCTAAATTCCAGCAGGAGGGGGAAACAGAGAAAAAAAGAGGAAAGTAGTCACTATTGTGCTGCACTTCTTTCACCGATGCACCTCTGTAACCACCTGTCAAAGGAAACGGATGCACCCTCCCCCCCTCACCTGATGACCCCACAGCTGACGTCTGACCCTGCTGTCTTGTTTTGTAAGCGAGGAAACGTCGAGGCAAACACTCAGAGTACATCTGCACATGCAAAAAGGGGGCCTGTGCTTTGTTTTGAGTTTGCAGGACATCCAATCCTCACTGCAGGTGCAAATTAAAGGAGTTTCAACATTCCTCTTTTTTAAAATAAACACCATGAAAGAGCGTTTTCACAGGTAAAGCGTCTCACTCTGACGCTCAAACGTCTGTAGTTAACCTGCAGTAACAGCTCAGTTAACTAAAAGGTCAGGATGATTATCTAGAACTGCTTCTCATTTGTCTTTTCAGAAAATAATTACGGGGAAAATCACGCCCGTCTCCCTAAACGCCGCGTCTCCTCCCGCCTGAGTCAGCAGCACACGGCCAGATCAGGAATTCAGCGTGAAAAACACGACGTCTCCTCGGAGGAGCAGGGAGCTGCCAGGTGGGAAAAGAGCCACAGATCCTTCTGCTGCTGCAGCAAAGGTGTCGGGGAAAAAGGTCTGAAACTCAGCACCTGCTGCTGAAGAACTGAAGCCTCTATTTCCTGAACTCACACAACAAATTACACTCGCGTTATTGTTTCATTTGCAGCGATAAATAATGCAGCGTTGTCGCAGTTGTTGCGTAGCATCAAAGGATTAGAAGTCACAACCTGGAAACTGAAAATAAAACAAGTTTTGAATTTTTGCAATGATGTTTCAGAATTTCATACGACTTTAAAAATGTAGTTTTTGAGAAATTTGGTCGGTTTAATCGGTTTTCTGACCAACCCATTGATTTTTAAACCCTATCCTTTTGTTTGTTTTCTTTTCAAAATCTAACCCTTTGTTTCTTTTTTTCTATACCTTATGTTTTGTTTATTTTTTTACTAACTCTAACCCTTTGTTTGTTTTCTTTTCCAACCTTAATATATTTTTTCCAGCACTAACCCTTCATTTGTTTGTCTTCTAACCCTAATATTCTGTTTATTCTTTTTCGAAACCTAACCTTTTGTTTGTTTACTTTTCTAACCTTAATATATATATATAAATACATATATATATATATATTTCAAATCGAACCCTATGTTTACTTACTTTTCTAACCCTAATATTTTGTTTTTTCTATCACTAACCTTATGTTTTTTTTCTAACCTTATTATTTTGTTTATTTTTTTTTTTAACTCTTACCCTTTGTTTGTTTACTCTTCCAATCCCAACCCTTGTTTTTTTTTCTAATGATTACCCTTTGTTTATTTTATTTTATTTTCTTACTCTAGCCCTTTATTTGTTTACTTTCTAACCTTAATAAATTGTTTTTTCTAACTCTAACCCTTTGTTTGCTTTCTTTTCTAACCCTGACCTTTGTTTTCTTTTTTTGACCCTTATACATTTTGTCTGTTGTAACTCTAACACTTTGTTAGTTTTCTTTTCTTACTCTAATCTTTTGTTATTTTTCTAACCTTATCATTTTGTTTATTCTTTTTTAACTCTTACCCTTTGTTTACTTTTCCAATCCCAACCTCTGTTTTTTTTCTTTTCTAACCCTAGTATATTGTTTTTTGATTTTTTTCTAATGATTGTGTTCTTTTCTTTTCTTACCCTAGCCCTTTATTTGTTTACTTTCTAACCTTAATAATTTGTTTTTTTTCCAGTTTTAACCCTTTGTTTACTCTTCTCACCCTAATATTTCTTTTTTCTTACACTAACCCCAATTTTTTTTTGCAACCCTGACCTTTGTTTTCTTTTTTTGACCCTAATACATTTTGTCTATTGTAACTCTAACCCTTTGTTAAATTTTCTTTTCTTACTCTAACCTTTTGTTTGTTTCTTTTGTAATGGTTAAAAAGTCTATTATCTGCAAAATATACAAAGATATATGTTGTAATATCTAAAGGCGTTTTGCAAAGCGTTGAAAAAAAAAAAAACAAAGCTCACAAGGACACACTTTGTTGAAGATTTTGTCTCTAAATGAAGCCAAAATTTTTTCAACAATTGGTCCATGAAGGAGAGCACTGAAATATGAAGTGATGTTGATTTTTACAACTTCCTTAAAATATTTATGAATGAAACTGACTGAAGCAGAGTTCAAAGTCACAGGCTGTTAAATAAATATGACATTTTCCTAAAGACACTCTCATCATATAAAACTATGAAACTGTACAGTATCACTGAAGGAGCTGAAATACAAACATAAATCTCGTGTCTTGTCTTGGACGTGTCATGAATTAAGTATCTGTCTCACCTTTCTAATGTGTAACAACCCCCCCCATCATCATCATCCTGCGTGTGGCTTCTTGTCGCTTTACCTGCCCGCCGCGCTGCGTTTCCCAGCAACCACGCAACAAACACGCTAATGACACAGATCATGACAAAAGATAACACCTGAAGACAGGAGCTTTATATAAATCAAGTGCAAACACAAACACAAAGACGAGGTAGCGTTTTTTTTTTTTTTTACACTCCACACCTCCACACTCATTTTCATATTTGTGTAAATACAACAGTCGGGTTTCTCTTCGGGGTCAAAGCTTATGCATCAGATAAAATCAGCTGGTGTCAAAGTGAGTAAACGTGTTTGGATTTAAGGATGAAGGTTCCTCGTGTTAAGACTCAGAGAAATGATCACAGTGCTGCACAAACACAGTTCACAGGAATTCAAGTTTAACCCTCTGATTTCAAACAAAATCACACCAACATTCATCCTCACTCACTTCATTAACACACAAAAGTTTTCAAATTTCTAAAGACAGTTTCATATATCATCTCAACTAACAATCACCCTGAAGGTCACAGTGAAGTTTACGTCATTAAAGCAGATTATGAAGTGACATCTTTTCATTCACATAAACACTGGATGTAAAATGAGAAATGTGTAAACACTTTTAAAATCTATGTCTTCAAAATAACCTTTTCCTGGTTTGTATCAGTCAAATGATAAAACCTCAAAGTGGTTTACTGTATGCAGACAATTTGTTAGGGAGGGGCAAAAAAACAAAACACCTACAGCATATTTTGGCTCCAAGAAGGGCAGTTAATCATGTTTCAATCAACCAAATGGATATATAAGTGTGATTTCCAACCAGAAGCAAAATACTGGCTCCCAAGAAAGCTTTTTAGCAAATTTTGTCTCCCAAAGGAGGGGACTTTAGCAAAGTTTTGGTACCCAAGAAAACACTCCAACATATTTTGGAGTCCGAAGAGGGGGAGTTAAGCAAAGTTTTGTTTTCAAAGAAAGCCCTTAAGCATATTTTGGCTCCAGTAGGATGGCACTTAAGTATATTTCGGCTCCCAAGAAAGCTTTTTAGCATATTTTGGCTCCAAAAGGAGGGCACTCAAGCAAAGCAAAGGCCGCCAAGAAAACACTTAAGAATAATTTGGCTTCCAAAGCAGGGGACTTTAGCAAAGTTTTGGTCTAAAAAGAAGGCAGAAAAGCAAAATTTTGTCTCCCAAGAAAGCACTATAGAATACTTTGGTTACCAAAGGAAGCCACTTAGGCCAATTTTGACTCCCAAGAAAACACTTAAGCATATTTTGGATTCCGAAGAGGGAGACTTAGGATGGGACTTTAGCAAAGTTTTGGTTTCAAAAAAGGGCATTTTAGCAAAATCTTGGCTTCCAAGAAAGCCTTTAAGCATATTTTGGACCCAAAGGAAGACACTTTAGTATATTTTCGCTCCCAAGAAAGCCCTTAAGACCACTTAAGCTTTCGGGGGAAGGCATTCTAGCAAAATTTTGGCTCCCAAGAAAGCACTTAGGAATATTTTGGCCTTCTGAAAGGGGGCACTTAAGCATAATTTGGCTCCAAAAGGAGGGAACTCGAGCAAAATTTTGGCTGCCAAGAAAACACTTAAGAATATTTTGGCTTCCAAAGGAGGGGACTTAAGCAAAGTTTTGGTCTAAAAGGAGAGCATTGAAGCAAAATTTTGGCTCCCAAGAAAGTACTTAGGAATATTTTGGCCTTCTGAAAGGGGGCACTTAAGCATATTTTGGCTCCAAAAGGAGGGCACTCGAGCAAAATTTTGGCTCCCAAGAAAGCACTTAAGTATATTTTGGCTCCCAAGAAAGCTTTATAGTATATTCTGGCTCTCAAAGAAGGACACTAGAGCAAAATTTTGGCTGCCAAGAAAACACCTAAGAATATTTTGGCTTCCAAAGGACGGGAAATTAAGCAAAGTTTTGGTTTCAAAGGAGGGCACTTCAGCAAAATTTTGGCTCCCAAGAAAGTACTTAGGAATATTTTGGCCTTCTGAAAGGGGGCACTTAAGCATATTTTGGCTCCAAAAGGAGGGCACTCGAGCAAAATTTTGGCTGCCAAGAAAACACTTAAGAATATTTTGGCTTCCAAAGAAGGGGACTTAAGCAAAGTTTTGGTCTAAATGGAGAGCATTGAAGCAAAATTTTGGCTCCCAAGAAAGCACTTAAGTATATTTTGGTTTCAAAAGAGGGGGACTTGAGCAAGATTTTGGCTTCCAAGAAAGCCTTTAAGCATATTTTGGTCCCATAGGGAGGGCACTCAGGTATATTTTGGCCCCCGAAAAAGCACTTGAGAATATTTTGGTCCCCAAAGGAGGGCACTTAAGTATATTTTGGCTCCCAGGAAAGCTTTTTAGTATATTCTCGCACTCAAAGAAGGACACCAGAGCAAAAATTTGGCTGCCAAGAAAACACCTAAGTATATTTTGGCTCCCAAGAAAGCATTTAAGTATATTTTGGTTTCAAAAAAGGGGGGCTTGAGCAAGATTTTGGCTTCCAAGAAAGCCTTTAAGCATATTTTGGCCCCATAGGGAGGGCACTCAGGTATATTTTGGCTCCCACAGGAAGACACTTTAGTATATTTTGGCTCCCAAGAAAGCTTTTTAGCATATTCTGGCTCCCAAAGTAGGTCACTTGAGCAAAAATTTGGCTGCCAAGGAAACACTTAAGCATATTTTGGCCCCAAAAGGAGGGCACTGAAGTGAGATTTTTGCTCCCAAGAAAGCCTTTAAGAATATTTTGGCTCTCAAGAAAGTCCTTGAGACTACCATTTTCGGAGGAAGGCATTTTAGCAAAATTTAGTCTCCCGAGAAAGCACTTCAACATTTTGGGCTTCTGAAAGACGGCACCTTAGCATTTTTTGGTTTCAATAGGAAGCCACTTAGGTATATTTTGACTCCCAAGAAAACATTTAAGCTGATTTTGGATTCCAAAGAGGGGGACTTAAGCAAAGTTTTGGTTTCAAAGGATGGCACTTAAGTATATTTTGGCTCCCAAAGAAAGCACATTAGAATATTTTGGCCCCCAAGGCAAGACACTTAAGTATATTTTGGCTCCCAAGAAAGTCCTTTAAAACTACTTTGGCTTTCCGAGGAAGGCATTTTGGCAAAATCTGGCTCCCATGAAGGCACTTGAGATTGTTTTGGCTTTTGGAGGAGGGGGTTCCATGAGGGCACTTTGACATGTTTTTTAGGTCCTAAAAGGCCAGTTTATCATGTTTTAACCAAACAAACGGGCAAGTTATTTTGATTTTCCAACTAGGAGGGCACTTAAGCGTTTATTTTGTCCCAGAGGGGGAACTTTAGAGCGCTCCATTCTGTTTATATCGAACCTTAGGGAAAATTTCTGACCAGGATTGAGGAATTTCAAACTGAATTTAAAATAAATCATACCCCGATTTGAGCCAAAACACAGGATTTCATCAAGATAACATACAACACCTGAAACAAATGCCTCATTTATAATAACTAGTGTTGTATTTTAGTGTTTGAGTGTTTCATTTTGATTAAGAAGCTCACACTTAGTGTTAATTTAGTGCAGTGGTGGCAAACATTTTACACTCAGTGATGGTTTAATAAATGTGTGTCAACACTTTAAACATAGTAAACAAAACCTAAAGCGTTCACATTCACCACGGTTCATCCAGCAGCGTGACCTCTCACCTCACAGACCTTTATTATACGTCAGGATCTTACAGTCGGTGGCGGCGGCGATTTCCGGCTCCAGCTCGTTGACGCTGATCTGTGGAAGTCAAACGTAGATGAATCAAAACGTGAAGATTTAGTTTAAGATCCGAAAGCGTTTCATCCTTTAAATGTTGGTATTTACAGCTAAAGCGCAGAAGGAGCCAATTTGGCAGATTAAAGTCTAATTTGGGGTTTGCATCTCCTAATATTTGAACCAGAGACAGATGGCTGTTGGCGTCAGAATCTTAATCAGACATCTTGGTAGGTGTGAAACAGGGAAGTGGGACGAATCGAGGAGGCGGGGGGTCCAGGGGCGGGGGGAATGGGGCAGTCGTGTTGCTTTTTGGGAACGATCGTTTTTTTTTGTCTTACAAAAGTGCAAAAAAAGAGGAGATGTGAGAGAAAAACAGGCTCGCTTTTCACAGGACGGTTGGCGACACATATGTCTGAAGTTTTCCGCCATATGTCCGTCTGAGATATTTCAGCGGTAATTAAATCCTAAAGACGGTAAAGCCAGCGCCGGGCACCGGGTGTCAGGGAGTCAATTGGCAGAGAGGAGACAAAGAAAAGTGAAATGAAACGAGGGCGGTTTCATTAACTTGAATGGCAGCGAGACGGAGGCAGAGGACGCTCAGCAAAGATCACAGCGGGGGGCCGCTCAGTCTCAGAGGGCCACGCCTCGTTAGGAGAGCTCAACACGAGACGTTAAAGAGACGTTAAAGAGGTCAAACAACCGCCGTAATGGAGAAACTGAGCCCAGAGCAAGAAAAGAACACGAAATACTGAGACAAAACCAAGATCTGGACTCACGTGTCCTTTTATATCATTTTACATCAGTATATCTGTTTCTACCTAGGGCTGACCGATTTTAGAAAAAGATCTAATTGCGATTTTTCTGGCTGATACAGCGATTCCAATTGGATTCATGATTTTCTTTAAATCATGCTTTAGTGCAGTGGTTCCCAAAGTGGGGGTCGCGAGACATTGATAGGGGGTCGTGGAATGTGTCCCAAAATTGAAAACTATGAAAAATTCATGAACATTTTGTCCATTATTGTGAGAATAAAGGGTGAACGATAATATAAAATTATGCAAACAGAAAATGTTTTTTCTGTTTTTCACATTTCTTTGTTGAAGTTTGATGCCATGAACTCAGCAAAGTGCACATTAGTCGGTCAATTTTCTACCGATAAGTTAAATTAAATATCCTCAGGAGGATATTGGTTTCTTTTGTCTGTTTTTGGATTGTCCCATTAATGTTGTACCACAGCAGGGGGTCGCCAGACTCTCATGCTGCAATTTTGAGGGTCACGGGCAGAAAAGTTTGGAAACCCCTGCTTAAGTGTAGTTTTCACAATTTACAGTAACATTTACAAACTTGACAGAAAATAACATCAAACCATTGAAACATCAAAAGCTTTTACTCTAATGCGAGGATGAAAATGAAAACTGAAGGAAAGAATGGTTTCAAACTTTCCAATAAAAGAGCAATATTTTAACATAAAAAGTGAAAATTTTGAGAAATAAAGACAAAATTCTGAGACAAAAAGTCAAGATTTTGAGATAAAACTCCTTAAGTTTAAGAAATCAGTTTAAGATTATGTGGAAAAAAGTCCAAACTTTCTCATTTAAGGTCAGAATTTTACGATGACACAACTCTAAGATAAAAAGTCTACGTTTTGTAACAAAGGTAATGTTTGAGATAAAAAGTTGAACATCGTTTTTAAAAGTTAAGAGTCAAAGATAGCTCTTTTTGTTCTTCACTTTTTATGACTAAAAGTACAATTTAAAAAGTCTGGTTTAGAAAAATAAGGAGTAGGTTTTAGACTCAGGATTTTGAGAAGAGTCAAAATTGAACAACTAATCGAAAAATCGTATTTTCAAATTGTTGTTTTTTTCCCTTTTATCCTAAAATTTTGTATTTATTTCTCATAATTTTGACTCAAATCTTAGAATTTTGACTGCAGAGCTACCGTAGAGTGTCATAAAGCAGATGTTACTGCTGGAAAGTTTCTGGTTGTGCTCAGTGCGGCTGCTGTCCCACATCAATAAACAAAATTTTACTATCAAGCATCAAATTTACCAGGTTGGGTGAACTCAAAGCTGAAATATAGGACAAAAAGCCGATCACAGGTTCATTGAAAATGACAGAATCAGCAAAACAAAACAAGGTTTAAAGTTTAGTTTCACACGTTTGAAGATCTGATTTTCATCATAATGGAAACAAACTTAGAAATGCAACATTTATTTCAAAAACAAAGTTGTTATCAGGAACCTGGTTACCTTACAAAAGTTGGAGAATTACAAAAAAACGTGATTGGACATTTTCTTCTGACAAAAAAAAGTATTCTGTAATTTATTTTCTTCTCTAAAGGCTCTGAGTTATTTTTGCAGGTGTTTACCGGCTCCTTCAGACACCTGATTTATTTAGAGTTTCTAAAAAAAAAGTTAAATTGAGCTCACAGGTGTGAAACATTTACCTGTGACATCTGTGGGAAGAGGCTGATGGCGAGGGGGAGAGCGAGGCTGAAGGCGGCGAGACAAACCAGGCTGTGGACGGGCAGGACCAGCCGCCGCCGTCTCTGCAGGACGGGAAGCCTGGAGGGACAAAAAGAGTTTATTTTTGTCCCTTTTTTTGTGTCCGAGTGCAATATTTCCTTCCATCATGAATTGAGTATTTCATCACATGTATTTCTTTATTCTATGAAACCTGTGTTATTTGAACACATCTTTAAACTATTAAAATATAACATGTTTTTTTGTGTTTTGGTTCCTCAAACCCCCAAAATGTCAGGTGGTGCAACCGTCCTGACAAGTATCCACAGTAATTAAACTCTAAAAATTGAATGTCAGTTATTGTAAATGGAAATTAAAAATACAGTGGCATTATTTTATGCTTGAACCTTTTTAAATAAAANTTTAACATCAAATTATTTATCTTATTCACAAATAAAAGAAATGAAACACACAAAATGAAAATGTATGAGTCACTACAGACACTTGAGAGATACTTGCCAATAATTTCACACAGAAAAAATAACAGGAACATATAAATATATTTTCATATATTTGGTTGCGCCACCTGACATTTTTGGGTGCTCAAATTAAAAATACTAAAAAATAATGAACCTAAAAACTTTGAAATGTTGGTCAACTACTGAAATCTGTTAGAAAACATAATTCTTCTCTCAGAAATATGTTTTTATCCATCTTTTATTGACTGATTTAGAAAAAGGATCTTTTTTGTTTGAGACTCCAGTTTGATCTTTTCATCCTTTCTTTCCAAATGTAATTTTTCTCCAACTATTTGAGGAAATTTGAAGAATCTATCTCCAGAAATACTCCCCCCCTCCCTCCTTTCTCGCTGCCGCCGCCCTCCGTAGGATAATCCCCTCTTCCTCCTCCTCGGCGGCGGCGGCGTGCGGGACGGTGAACTCAGCAGGAGTTTGAGAAAAAGCCGTATCTCCTCCACCAGCGACGCCTCTTCCCCTAACGAGGAGAGCGACCGCCTAATGAGGGAGCTCATTAACACGTACGGCTGCCATGCTTTAATTAGGCTACACACACACACACACACACACACACACACACACACACACACAAACACACACACACAGAACATGCAGATTCCCGTCATAAAACTGGGATACAAAGAGAAACGTCAACGCGAGAAAAGTTGTGAGTGACACAGGAGGAAACGTCCACTCTTTAAAGTTTAAGATGAATCATTTTTACCTCCTTCAGCTTTGACAGTGAATGAACTTAATGTTTTTTTTTATGTCTGATATAAAACACTGAGACATTAACATCAGGAGAATTTATCATCTTTTTCAGAGAAATAAAGTTTCAAGGAAGCAAAAATGAACCCAAACATTTGCATTTTCTTCTGATTTCTGAGTATTTTGAGCACATTTTTTACCAAAACATGTTGATGTTGGAGAAGAATTTAGTTATTGAGACCTCAACAAACTCATTGCACATGTTTTTAATGTAAAACTCGGACTGAGAAGTGAGAAACAAACGATTTAAAGTTTCAAAAGTTTCCTGTGGATCATTTTTTTTAAAGAACAAACTTTGACTGTGATCAGGAAACACTTTAACCTGAGCATAAACTTTACATTTTTACCTGCTGTAATATCATTTTGTGCATAAAACTTTTGCTTTTAATCACTTTAACCCTGATATTTAAAAGTTTAATAACATGTATACACTAATGTCCAGTCACGCTCAATAAATTGCTAAAAAAATAGTGATGAAACTTGCAAAGTAATAACAATTTCTGATTTTAATTGCCATAATTATGACTTTATTATCTCATAAATTCACATTTTTCCAAATATTTTGACTTTTCATCATCAATTCAACTTTTCTATCACAAAATTTCAACTTTCTTCCGATCTCATGATTTTGCAATTTTATCTAAAAACTGTTATATCATTTCATAATTATGACTTTTTAACCGATTTTAAATTTAAATCTCAAAATTTTGACTGCATCATGTTACTATTTCAACTTTTTTCTCATTAACTTGACTTCTTTAATGATAAAAAAAGACTTTTAACTCAAAATATGACCTTTTATCTCAAAAATTCAATTTTTTATTAAATAAATATGACTTTATAGTAACATAATTAAAACTTTTTGTATATTATTTTTGATTTTTTGCCATAAAATCGATTTTTTTTACAGTTTAATTGTGAGTCTTTAACTTAAAAATTCACTTTTTATAACGTAATTGTGACTTTCTTATCTCATAATTTCACATTTTTCCCAATATATTGACTTTTCATCTTCGATTCAACTGTTTATCTCAAAATTTCAACTTTCTTCCAATCTCATGATTTTGCAATTTTATCTAAAAACTTTTATATAATTTCATAATTATGACTTTTTATCAGATTATTTCAAATTTTAATCCAAGGTTTATGACTTTATCATCTCAATATTTCAACTTTTTTTCTCATTATGTTGACTTTTTTAATGATGAAAAAAAGACTTTTAACTCAAAATATGACCTTTTACCTCAAAATTTCAATTTCTATTAAATAAATATGACTTTCTATTCACATAATTAAAACTTTTTGTATATTACGTTGACTTTTTGCCATAAAATCATATAAATCACACAATAATTTACTTTGCAGCATTTACTCAGAGGCTGTTCGAAACCAGAGAGAGTTTTAATGATTTGAGGGGAGAATTAAAAATGTGTAATTCACTTTCTTTAATTTAAAAACATGTTTAAAACCAAAGTAATAAGAAAATATGTGAATCAAATGTGAAGAAAACAACAACAAAATATTGGAACTTGGGTTGTGTTTGGTTGTAATATTGTTAAAGGATTTCATTGGATTATTTTTACTACTATAATATGTTTTGTTATAATATGTGTTACTCAGACCATGTAATTAAGTTGATTAAGTTGATTTCTACATTTATTTATTTGTTTAATTTTATTTAATTTTTTGCCAAACGGGTCGGCAAAATAAGCAGAAGCTTCAGCCTACACCCTTTAATTAGCTTCAACCATTATGTGATATTTGGATCTATGATATATTTGTTGTGCGTGATCTTTAAACTCTAATAGAATAATCTGAATTGAATTGAAACTGAGAGAATCAAAGAAAAAGCAGGTGTTTGTTCAGAGCTTTTGTTGTTTTTCTTTTTTTTTTTTAAACAGCTTCACTCGTTTCCTGAGGTGAAATTTAAAGTAACCTGCAGAGTTTTTGGCCTTTAACAGCACTGTGAGGTTTTAAAGGTATTTTTGTTCACGCTGTCACTGCCCTCAGTCTGCTCTCAACAACGCCATCCATCAGTGAGGGGGGGGGCACGAACCTGTCCCTGTCCCCTTGTTCTCGCTCCATTGAGAGCCACTGACGGCGAGAAAAGCCGCGTTCATTCAGGAATCCCAAAACACACCTGGGCAAGTGCTGTCAAGGACTCACAGAGATGGCTGCACATTCCTCGACGCTCTGCAGCCACGACGAGGTCATCGATCACGGGACGTAAACACGTTACATCATTAAGACATCATTACGCTCTTATCACACAGCGGCGTCTCAGCGAGGGACGGGGGTCACTGACCTCAGCAGCAAAACGAAGAAATCTGAGACGCTTTAATCCACAGAGACGAGTGTTTTATATCCGTGAAGAGTCAGTAATAGTTTAAAGAAACAGACGATGAACGACAGAGAAAGATGATGAGCGATTTTAGAAAAAGATCTAATTGCGATTTTTGTGGCTGATACAGCGATTTCAATTGGATTCACGATTTTCTTTAAATCAAACTTTAGTGAAGTTTTCATAATGTACAGAAACATTTACAAACTTGACAGAAAATTACATCAAACCATTGAAACATCTTTTACTCTAATGTGAGGATGAAAATAAAAACTGAAGGTAAGAATTGTGTCAAACTTTTCAATAAAAGGTCAATATTTTAATAAAAAAAGTGAAAATTTTGAGAAAAAAAGACAAAATTCTGACAAAAAGTCAAGATTTTGAGATAAAACTTCTTAAGTTTAAGATTACAAGGTTGTGTCTTATCCCCCATTCTGTTCTCTGCCTACACCAATGACATCACCTGTAGCAAAGAAGGAATGAGTCTTTTAAAATATGCCGATGACGTGGCCTTGGTGGCCCACATTGATAACATGGAAGCTCTCAGCCAATACCAGCAGGTAGTGGATGACCTGGTCACAACTTTCACAAGCAAATCACTGCAACTCAACATCCTACTACCTGCAGTAGTAGGATAAGAACCTCTTCTTATCACTGTGTCTATCTCTTCACCTCTCTATTGTCCTCTTTTGTATTTTTTACCACCCTGTCACAGAGCTGACTCACTTATTTATTGATCTATCTATTTACCTCCTTATTTATTCATTCACTTACGAGTTTATTTTAATTATTTATGTTTTTTTTATTTATTTATTCAATTATTTTCAATGAGTTGAGCGCTCCAGTTTTCATTTCCACTCTAATTTTTAGGCTGTTTAATCCTTTTATTACCTTATTTATTCACCACTATATTTCATTGTTGTTTTTATCCTCTATGTTGTTCCTGTTTTGCTCTTTTACTCCTTCTCACCTCTGGTCCTCATGGTCTCATCATAGGGTCCTGCACTGCCTGAGTTCTCTTCTCTTTTAATTCTGATTGGTCTGTATGATTATTAATTTTTATTGTTGCTCGCAATTTGATTCACTGTTTGTTTGTTTGTTGTTTGTTTGTTTGTTGATTTTGTCCCTGCTGTAAAGCACTTTGTGAACTGTTGTTTTTAAAGGTGCTCTATAAATAAAGTTATTATTATTATATCACTAAGACGAAGGAGCTGTGTTGTACGGACAGTGCAGCAACTACACCTCAGCTCTGTAAACCTGTGATTTTACAGGGAGAGCAGGTTGAACAGGTGGAATGTTTTAAACATCTTGGGACACAGATGGACTCTCGTCTGTCATTTCTAAAACACTCAGACTCAATTTACATCACGGCACTCCAGCGTCTCCACCTACTCCGAAGACTGAAAACCTTCAACGTCAAAAGGAAGGTCCTCATCATGGTTTACCGCTCATTGATAGAATCCATTCTCATCTTTAACTTCACATCCTGGTACAACCTTCTCTCCAGTAAACAAAAAACAAAACTTTCACGAATCACAGCTCAAGCCAGCAAGATAACCGGTTCAGCCCAAACTCCACTATCCCATCTGTATGAACGCTATGTGATCAGGAAAGCCACCCTGATCACAGAGGACCGGTCCCATCCCCTCCATCAGTCCTTCAGTCTCCTCCCATCAGGCAGGAGATACAAGGTCCCACTGGCCAGGAAAACAGTCTATAAAAAATCATTCATCCCAACGGCAATCACAGCCCTCACAGCAAAAGTACCATAACCCAGTAGTATGTTTTTTTTTTGTTTGTTTTGTTTTTTTTCTATGTGTGTTTTTTACTCAGATCTTTTAAAGTTCTTGTTATGTATGTGTGTACTAGTATGATGGTGAATGTGTGAATGTGTGTCTTTGATGCAACTGAGGCCTGTCAAAAAATGAATTTCTGTCACCTTTGTGTCAGACAATAAACTTCTATTCTATTCTATTCTATTCTATTCTATTCTATTCTATTCTATTATGTGAAAAATGTCCAAACCTTCTCATTCAAGGTCAAAATTTTACAACAACAAGTCTAAGATAAAAAGTCTACATCTTGTAACAAAGGCAAAAAGTTGAAATTTTGACACAAAAAGTCAAAATTCTAAGATTTAAGTCGAAATTATGAGAAATAAATACAAAATTCTAGGATAAAAGGCAAAAAAACAGATAAAGTCGATAGATAAATAAAGACTTCCATAGATTTTTTTACTGATGCAGCTTCATTTATTTTCTCGTTTCAAATATTTATGCAAAAATATGATGGAAATTGATGCTATATTACGCTTTTTTATTATTTTCTTTTCATTTATTATTATAAAACCTGTAACATATAACTTTTATTATTAATACTAGTGCATTTATCTGTTTCTTTCCTTAAGTTTTATTGACTTTATGGTGATTCTGAATCATCAAAACGGATACGAAACAAATCTATTTGTTGCCAGCTGTAATGAATTATTTAGATATTTAATGTATTATTTGTGTTGAATAGTTTGCTTATTTCTTTCTCATCTGCACAGAAATAACTAAAGAGAGACTTTTTTTGTAATTTGTGCTCTGATTAAACACATAAAGGGCAAAACATGTTGATAAAACAAATAAATAAGTTGTGATTCTTTAACTTAAAAAGTCACTTTTTATAACGTAATTGTGACTTTATTATCTCATAATTTTGACTTTTTGTCTGAAATTTCACATTTACTGCCATAATAACATCTTTTTATTTAGTGCATAACAATTTTTATTTCAACATCTCAACTTTAAAAAAAAGTTATTTCATAATTATGTTCATTGTAAAAAGAAAAAGACTTCTTAATCTCTTGATTTCAATTTTTTCTGTTATTTTGACTTTCATTACAACAATGATTATATTTCTTATAATTCTGACCCTTTTTCTCTAAACTGTGACTTAATACGGCCAAATATATATATTTATATCTCAACAAAGCCAATTTTTTACTTTTTTAACCAGCAGAAACGGGCTTCCATTCCTCAGGCTTTTTATGTTGCACTTAATCTTTTTTGTCATTACAAATACATGTAAATCTTTAAGAATATAATGGAAATTACTATTTGTTTGTTTTTTTAAAAGTATTTTCTATTCATTTATTATCATACTCCCTTTAAAACATCTTCTTATTGCCATTAAAAACAAATGATTATAATGAATTATTTAGCTATTTAATGTATTATTTGTGTTGAATAGTTTGCTCATTTCTTTCTCATCTGCACAGAAATAACTAAAGAGAGACTTTTTTTGTAATTTGTGCTCTGATTAAACACATACAGGGCAAAACATGTTGATAAAACAAATAAATAAGTGAATAAATAGAAGGATGACACTTTTTATTTATACATTTGTTTTTGTCTATTTTTCGTCTCCTCTGTTTTGTACTTATATATTCTCTTTTGAAGTTGTGTTTTTTTCAATTTCGATTCGGGAGGGGTAATTTTATGTATTTGTTTTCTTTTGTTTGTTTGTTTGTATGCCTTCTCCTAATCCCGGTGATTCTTTTTTTTTTAGTCTTTCAGTCTTAAGACTGAAAAAAGTCAGAATTCTGAGAAAAAAGTCAGAATTCTGACTTTTTTCTCAGAATTCTGACTTTAATCTCAGAATTCTGACTTTTTTCTCAGAATTCTGACTTTTTTCTCAGAATTCTGACTTTAATCTCAGAATTCTGACTTTTTTCTCAGAATTCTGACTTTTTTTTTTTTAGATTTTTATTTTTCTCAGTGGCCCTAATCCTCTTCCGTACAAACAAAAACAACAATTCAAAAATACGGTTTTTCGATANACTTTTTTTGTAATTTGTGCTCTGATTAAACACATACAGGGCAAAACATGTTGATAAAACAAATAAATAAGTGAATAAATAGAAGGATGACACAAAAATAAATATGTAAACAAAAACAGATAAAAAGCAGAGGAGACAAAACATGAATATATAAGAGAAAACTTCAACACAAAAAAAGTTAAAGCTAAGCCCTCCCCATTAAAATACATAAACAAAAGAAAACAAACAAACAAACATACGGAAGAGGATTAGGGCCACTAAGAAAAAAAAAATCAGAAAGTCAGAATTCTGACTTTTTTCTCAGAATTCTGACTTTTTTTTTTTTAGATTTTTATTTTTCTCAGTGGCCCTAATCCTCTTCCGTACAAACAAAAACAACAATTCAAAAATACGGTTTTTCGATAAGTTGTTAAATTTTGACTCTTCTCAAAATCCCCGAGTCTAAAACCTATTCCTGCTTTTTCTAAACTGACTTTTTAAATATTATTTTTTGTTATAAAAACTGAAGAACAGAAAGAGCTATCTTTGACTCTTCACTTTTAAAAACGATGTATCGCAAAATATCCTTAATTGTGTCAAGTTAAAAAAAATAAAAACAACAACAATCTCAAGGAAAAAAGTATTTTTCCAACAGTCTCACACTCAAAGACAGGTGTGTGTGAAACAGCTGATATAACAGATCCTGGGTCAGTCAGGAGCAGGAAAAAAAATCGCAGCTTTAACGAAAACATGATCACGATGTTTGAAATTGTGATTTCAATCAGAAAATGATAAATCGTTCAGACTTCTTACTTCTCCAGAGCAGCCATGATGATGGGAGGCAGCACCAGGATGGGCATGGGGAGGACGACTCTGGTCAACGCCGTCTCTAAAAGAGCCTGAGGACAGGAAACATAAAAAACAAGAAGAAATCAAAAGAGGAGAATCTTTTCTTAATGAAACATAAAGAGCGTTCAGAGTAACTTACGTGTCTTGCAGCTACTTTGGACGTTCCCACCACGTTCCCGTTGTCGTCGAGGACGCTGATCCCCTCTGATAACTCCGAGTGTCTCATCAACACCACGTTACACACGTTTGCACTCGCTGTGAAGAGTTCACCAAAAGAAATGAGATTAAAAAGTTTATAATTTCACTATAAAAGTTGGAGTATGATGCCTTCACTGTTTGTTTCTGCTCTTAAAACTGTGGCAAAAGGGACTGAACTCAAGAAACTATGGTGGCCATAAAGGGCAAAACATGAAGATAAACGAATTAATACATAGATGGGTCAATGACAAAAAGAGGGTCTAAAAACATATTTTTAACAAGTTCTTTGAAAATGGATAAAAAATATATTTCTGAGAAAAGAATTATGTTTTCTAACAGATTTCAGTAGTTGACCAACATTTCAAAGTTTTTAGGTTCATTATTTTTTAGTATTTTTAATTTGAGCACCCAAAAATGTCAGGTGGAGCAACCAAATATGAAAATATATTTATATGTTCCTGTTATTTTTTCTGTGTGAAATTATTGGCAAGTATCTCTCAAGTGTCTGTAGTGACTCATACATTTTCATTTTGTGTGTTTCATTTCTTTTATTTGTGAATAAGATAAATAATTTGATGTTAAAATAACATTTCACATTATTACATTGTTTGTTNAAATCTACAAACTTTTCCACTTGGTCACAAATGTCATTTGGGCTCCTCTGGCTGATGCAGTTTCCTGTTTCCTGTTTTATTCTCTTCACTTTAAAATAAAAGTCTAATGTTACGGTTGCACCACCCTGACATTTGACAAGGTGAAAATTACGGGACAAAAGTTTTTGACATTTCTCAACAGCTTTAAAATTCTTTTCATTCGCAAAGAATGTTTTATTTAAAAAGGTTCAAGCATAAAATAATGCCACTGTATTTTTAATTTCCATTTACAATAACTGACATTCAATTTTTAGAGTTTAATTACTGTGGATACTTGTCAGGACGGTTGCACCACCTGACATTTTTGGGGTTTGAGGAACCAAAACACAAAAAAACATGTTATATTTTAATAGTTTAAAGATGTGTCCAAATAACACAGGTTTCATAGAATAAAGAAATACATGTGATGAAATACTCAATTCATGATGGAAGGAAATATTGCACTCAGACACAAAAAAAGGGGACGTCACCTCATTGACCCATATATAAGGGTGACACAAATATAAACATGTAATCACAAAACAAGTAACAGATAAGCCCCACGCTTTAAGATTCAATAACAAAAGAGAGGAAACACAAACAAAAACAATAAAACAAGAGGAGGAAAATGCAAACACAAAAAAAGGATCATGCAAAGAGAAACAGCAAAGGAGAAACACAAAAAAGGGAAAACAAAGACACAAATTAAAATAAATGAAAAAGGAAACAAATACTGCAAAGGAAATGAACAAAAATTGAAAAATAAGAAAAAGTGAACAATCAAAAAAGAGGAATAGAGGAAAAGGAGAAAATCCAATTTACAAATGAATGTACAAAACAACAGGAAAATTCAGAAAATTATGAGTATCCTTATTTCAGAAAAAAGAGGGGACAAGACAAACAAAGAAAAACAAAAAAATGTTTTTTTTTTTTTTTTTTTTTTTTTTTTTTTTTTTTTTTTTTTTTTTTTTTTTTTTTTTTTTTTTTTTTTTTTTTTTTTTTTTTTTTTTTTTTTTTTTTTTTTTTTTTTTTTTTTTTTTTTTTTTTTTTTTTTTTTTTTTTTTTTTTTTTTTTTTTTTTTTTTTTTTTTTTTTTTTTTTTTTTTTTTTTTTTTTAAATTAAAGAAGAAAATAGGAACACAAACTAAGAAAGCAAACAAAATATGAACCAACGCATATCAAAACAAACAAAAAACTAAAAGAAATAAGGCAACAAATCATCTTAAAAGAAAACAAACTGATAAATAATGTATCAAAAAAACAAACAAACAAAGAAACCAACAGGAGACACAAACACCAAAAAATAACAAACAAAAAGAAATGGAAAAAAGACTAAATAAACAAAGAAAAACATGCAAGAAAAAGAAAAGAACAACAGGAAAACAAACAAAAAAGAGAAAACAAACAAACAAATGTACCAAAGAAAAAGAGAAATAAAACACAACTGGAAACAGAAAAAACGAGAATACCAAAATCAGGACAAACAAAAACAGAAAACAAGCAAAATAGAAAAAAAAAACCTAATCCCATCAAAAAGGAAACTCATATAAAAGAGAAACAGAAGAAAAAAAAACACAAAAGAGAAAACTCAGACTGTTTTAAGTTGTTTTAAGTCAAATGTGTCAGAGATGCTTTATTCTTTTTTAGATCTTTGAAAGAATCCTCACAGAGGGCTTTTATTTTGAAGGATCAGTGTGTTATATTGTGGTTTTATTGTTTTTCTGCTTGTTTATGACACAGATTTTTAATATTTATCTGGCGCAGAGGTTTGAAGGTTTAAGCTCAGTTTGTCGCCCCCTGGAGACAAAGTGATGAAGGAGAATAAGTTTTGATTTATGACACAAAAAACTAATTCTGCAGTGATTAAAATTATTTAAACCTGGAATAGTTTTGTTTGTTTTCGTGGGATAAAGAGAAACGTGAGTCTGATTCAGAAACTTTAACAAATGTGAGATTTTCTTCACCTTCAGACTTTAACAGCATAAATGTTTGTTAATAAAGAAAAACCTTTCTCTCCTTGACTCTAATGGGAAGAAGAAAAACTCATTTTGCTGAGTTAAGTGACGGCGCTGTGGGCCTTTTTAATTTAAGACATTAACAGCGTTCAGAGTTATCTGTACGGAAAGCCGCAGGGCTCAGAGGAATTCAATTGACTGAGCAAATCTCTCTTTTTTTTTTCTAATCCAGACCAATTAACACAGGGATGGACACAAGTCTAATTTTCAAAGCAATAATTGATTCAATTTCATAATTAATTTGATGCTTTTATCAATAAAATCACTCTGGGTCTAATTCATGCTGAAATATGAGGCAATCATTTGTAATTATTTGAAATAATTACATTTTGTGCTCTCTAATTGCCGTCGCTAATAACTGGAGGTATGGAAATTAATCCAAGACTTTGTCACGTAATTGACTTCCTAAATATCACAAATAATGACAAATATTTTCAAAAGACAACAAATTAATTATCTGGCGGCAGAGAGGTCGTGGTTAACATGAACGTTTGACAGGCAGCCGCTTGATTGGGTTATTACAAATAAATCCAGCCTTAAGTAAGCAAACAAAATCAAGCGGGTGAAAAAATCAAACAGCACTTTACGCCGGCTCGCTTCAATTAGCCGTTTTAATTACCGTTCATATTGGTCTACCACGACAACACAGGCAACAACAACAATGCACAAACAGAAAATCAGGTAAATGAGGCCGCGTAGACTTAGACGCCACTTTGGGGGTAATTATCCAATTTGTTTGCGGCAGCAGAGTTCTAACAAGCAGCCAATTACCAGGCAAAGGCCGCGGCGTGGAAACCTGTGGATTTAATTGAAAGAGCCATGGTGGTAAAAAAAAAAAAAGGAGGGAGGAGGAGAGGGGGGGGGGGCAAACAATTTAATTATGAGCCAGCAGCCAGGGGCATTCTGGGACATGGGTCTATACCCCAGGGTGTGAGGGAGTGTGTGTCATGGTTTCTGCTTCACACACGCCTGAAAAACGCAACAGAGGAAAACACACAGAGAAGATCGAGTTTGGCTCAAATTCAGCAAAAAAAAAACCCATAATAATCACTTTAATCTGTGTCTGAGGGTTTAAAGAGTCAGTATCATATATACATATATATATATATATATATATATAAACTCACACACTTAGGCCCCCCATCATGAATTGAGTATTTCATCACATGTATTTCTTTATTCTATGAAACCTGTGTTATTTGAACACATCTTTAAACTATTAAAATATAACATGTTTTTTTGTGTTTTCCAAGGAGTTTGGGGGTTTTACAGTCCACCACGTTGGCAGGACTGTTCATAGGTGTCATTAATTTGAGATTTTTAACTTACAGTCAAATTGTAAATGGAAATTAAAAATACAGTGGCATTATTTTATGCTTGAACCTTTTTAAATAAAACATTCTTTGCAAACAAAAAGAATTTTAAAGCTGTTGAGAAATGTAAAAAAACTTTTGTCCCGTAATTTTCACCTTGTCAAATGTCAGGGTGGTGCAACCGTAACATTAGACTTTTATTTTAAAGTGAAGAGAATAAAACAGGAAACAGGAAACTGCATCAGCCAGAGGAGCCCAAATGACATTTGTGACCAAGTGGAAAAGTTTGTAGATTTCTCTGAAATACTGATAAAAAAGGTTTTTTCACTTCATTGGTGACTGGAACAATTTCCATGTCAGGTGGTACAACCAATGTAATAATGTGAAATGTNTCAAATTATTTATCTTATTCACAAATAAAAGAAATGAAACACACAAAATGAAAATGTATGAGTCACTACAGACACTTGAGAGATACTTGCCAATAATTTCACACAGAAAAAATAACAGGAACATATAAATATATTTTCATATATTTGGTTGCACCACCTGACATTTTTGGGTGCTCAAATTAAAAATACTAAAAAATAATGAACCTAAAAACTTTGAAATGTTGGTCAACTACTGAAATCTGTTAGAAAACATAATTCTTCTCTCAGAAATATGTTTTTATCCAATTTCAAAGAACTTTTTAAAAATACGTTTTTAGACCCTCTTTTTGTCATTGACCCGTATATTTTTCAAAACAAACAATTTCCCTCATTTATATTTCAGTCTTATTCAAAACCAGCTTCTAAAGGAGCCTCTAAAAGAAAACCAGAGTGAGGTGTAGAAGTTTATTTTTGTGTTTCAGTGACGTGTTTCTTTCTTCTGTGTTTCTTTCTGGACTCACCCACGGCGGGGAAAGGGATGAACCTCTGAACCAGGATTCTGGTCGTCGGGCTGAAGCGGCTGGATTTCTTTATTAACAGGTTTAACCCCACCTGAAAACCAGAGGCAGCACATTCAGACTCACTTTCAGACTCAGAGACTCGTCTGTGACGCTGATGTCTCAGGAAAAAACTGATAAAAACCCTGACGCTCTGAGGAAAAGTGACAAAAATCTCTTTATCTCTGCTTTAACCCTCAAACTCTGTCTTTCTTTCACGTGGTCAAAGCCTCCACCATCACCTCCCTCAGCTCCCCCAGGCCCAGCGGGGGGTCGTCACCAGAGCAGACCTTTAATTGGAGAGCTCCTGCCCCCCCCCCCGCCTGTCGTTCCTCCCCCTGATTTTCTCCGAGCTTCACGCCGTTGTCAGGCCCGAGGGCAGCAGCCGGATTGGCTCCCAGCGGGAACAGTAATTGGCTCCGTTTGAGCCCAGTGTCCACACTCAGAGCTCACACACACACACACACACACTGTGTGTGTGTGTGTGTGTGTGTGTGTGTGAGGCAGGTGTGTGAACCTTGCTGCTCTTTGGCGTCTTGTCTCTGATGTTATTATGGTCAAACTGCTGATTTTTCTCTTTAGGACATTTCCAAACAATCATTATTTTACCTTTTAGCTGCTGAGAGGAATTTTTAACAGGTGATAAAACAAACTTTAATGAAAATCAAACCTAAAAAAAACCCATAAAACACTGAGTAACTACGACTAAATTGAATTTTTAAAGCTTGTTATGACTGTTGCAGGATAAAGACTAATGTTGTGCTCCTTTAATTTTCAGCTTTTAACACAGAAGTGATGTTTGAAAGAAACTCACAGTTAAAAAGTCAATGTTTTGTGCCAAAAAAAAAATCTAAATTTGGGAATAAGTAAGAATTATGACATAAATAACCTAATTCTGTGTTAAAAAAGTCAATTTTTTTCATAAAAGGGTGATATTTTGAAACAAACAGTCATGATTTTGAGAAAACAATTCAAAAATATACGACAAAAAATTGAAATTCTGTGATGAAAAAGTCAGAATTACTGCAAAAAGTCAAAGTTTGAGACTTAATGTCAACATTTTTGCCTCGGACGGCAAAAATGTTCAGATAAAAGGCACTATTTTGAAATAAAAAGTCAAAGTTTTGAGACAAGAAAATTTTAAATTTAAGACAACAAAAATTGAATTCTAAGACGAAAAGTCATTATCATGGCAAAAAAGTACAATTTTGTTTGTATGTTAAGAGGTTAAAACTCAGATTAAAGTCAAAATTATGAGTAAATACTCAAAATTTCAAGCTTGGATGTCAAAGTTCTGTGATAAAAAGTCAATATTTTGAGCCAAAAAAAAATCTAAATTTGGGAATAAGTAAGAATTATGACATAAATAACCTAATTCTGTGATAATAAAGTCAATTTTTTTTTTTATAAAAGGGTGATATTTTGAAACAAACAGTCACAATTTTGAGAAAAAAATTCAAAAATATAAGACAAAAAAAAATTGAAATTCTGTGATGAAAAGTCAGAATTACTGCAAAAAGTCAAATTTTGAGACTTAATGTCAACATTTTTGTCTTGGATGGCAAAAATGTTCAGATAAAAGGCACTATTTTGAAATAAAAAGTCAAAGTTTTGAGACAAATAATCAATACTTTGAAACAAAAACTCAAATTTTGAGACAAGAAAATCTAAATTTAAGACAACAAAAATCGAATTCTGAGATGAGAAGTCATTTTCATGGCAAAAAAAGTACAACTTTGTTTGTATGTTTAGAAGGTAAAAACTCTGATTAAAGTCAAATTATGAGGATAAACTCAAAATTTCAAGCTTGGATGTCAAAGTTCTGTGATAAAAAGTCAATATTTTGAGAAATAAAAGTTGAAACTCTGAGCCACATGGTCAAATTATTCAATTAAAAGCAAAAAAGTTGATATTTTGACTTTTATCGAAAAAAAAAAGACATCTCAACAAAGTCATTTTTATATTTTTAACCTTCAGGAATGGACTTCTGCCTAATATTTATGTTGATATACACTACAAAGAGTTAAGGATTTATTTTTAAATAAATGTCTGAGTTATGAAAAGTTTAAATAAAAGGAAACTCACAGCGATAGAAACGGCGCTGGTCACCGCTCCGAGATAACCCTGGACGAATCTGTGAACTGGAGCTGGCTGAAGTGAGACAAAAATGAGAATTAAATATGTTTTTATTTTAATCAGCTTGTGCACAACTCTTTATTGTTTAATATTATTTATTTCCACTTTACCTTGGAGGCGTTGCGGTTGCAGAAGTTGACGCAGGCGTTGTGACTCTGGTTTAACCACTGAAAAAACACAAAACACAAGCAGGAGAGTTTGTCACATACTGAGAGAATTATTTTTCTATTTTGTTCTTCACCAGAATATAAGGGTCAAGGGTTTTGTGTCTGAGTGCAATATTTCCTTCCATCATGAATTGAGTATTTCATCACATGTATTTCTTTATTCTATGAAACCTGTGTTATTTGAACACATCTTTAAACTATTAAAATATAACATGTTTTTTTGTGTTTTGGTTCCTCAAACCCCCAAAATGTCAGGTGGTGCAACCGTCCTGACAAGTATCCACAGTAATTAAACTCTAAAAATTGAATGTCAGTTATTGTAAATGGAAATTAAAAATACAGTGGCATTATTTTATGCTTCAACCTTTTTAAATGAAACATTCTTTGCAAATAAAAAGAATTTTAAAGCTGTTGAGAAATGTAAAAAACGTTTGTCCCGTAATTTTCACCTTGTCAAATGTCAGGGTGGTGCAACCGTAACATTAGACTTTTATTTTAAAGTGAAGAGAATAAAACAGGAAACAGGAAACTGCATCAGCCAGAGGAGCCCAAATGACATTTGTGACCAAGTGGAAAAGTTTGTAGATTTCTCTGAAATACTGATAAAAAAGGTTTTTTCACTTCATTGGTGACTGGAACNAGAGTTTGATACAGTTAAATAGGATTTTGGGGCATGTTCATATTTTCTGACGTATGTGAAGTTGATATAAAGATAATTATTCTCCTCCTTCACGTCATGTTGTTTTATAACATGAGGAAAAAAAAAAAGCAGTAATCCTGGACTAAAATACTCCAGGTCTCAGGAACGTCTCCGTCACCGTGGGAGAGAGATTTTAATCAGCGCCCAGCTGGGTCTGACCTTTCCCCGACGACCTGCAGAGCCCCGCGGCGCCGTGACGGTTCCCGGGGCGAACGACCAGAAGAACATAACAAGCCCCCAGACCCCACATCCACACGCAGACACCGTACCTGACATACGAAAGGGCATGAGGATCTTCTCCCCGGTGTCAGGATGGATAATGGCCTGAAACAAGAACAGAACCATCAGACAGTTTATTCTTCTACAAAACATATTTATATAACAGGAAGGAAACAAACGAGGATTTAATGTTTAAGTTTTAGTCTCTGAGAAAGATGACAGGTTCATGTTTCCAATGTTTCATCACTTTTCCTTTAACAACACTGGTTCAGTGTTTGTGAACTGAGGACACTAATTGTTGAAGTCTAATAGTCCAGTAGCTGCACTCTTCTACTACGGAGCCACGCTGTTGTAACGGGAGCAGAATGTGTCTTGGTTTCATCGTCTTGCTGAAATAATCAGGGACGTCCCTGAAAAAGACAAAGTGTCTTGGATGGCAGCAGATGTTGCTCCAAAACCTGTTTGTACCTTTCAGCATTAATGCTGCCTTCACTGATACTGGGACACTTACCCAAAGAATTGCACTAAACTTAAATATTGCAATAAAAGACGGGAATGGAAACACAAAAAACATCTCAAATTTGGAAAAAAAAAAAAGTTCTGACTCTCTCATGAGGTGGGTTTTTCACAGAAGTTTCCGTATTGAAGTTTATATCAAAGTGCGATGAAAACACTTTTGTCACAAAATCACGTCACTGTGTGGACGTGAACAACCGACTTCTCTGTGAACTCGACCACACATACAGACTCTGGCGCCTCCATCTGTCGACAACATCAGCAACAACCCAACAACGTTCATCAAAATGTCAGTTCAGCTCTTAAAATGTTTGTGGTATCCATGGTTACCGCTGCTTACAGTTCTCCTTCCTTCTTCCACATTCTGCAAATTAAATCTCATGAGATTTTACTCAAGCTGTGATGCTGCTTTTGAACTTTGCTCTGAGAACAATCCTGATTGTTCTTTTCCTCTTTGGCCCTGAGGACACCACGTCCATGATTTCCAAAAAGAGTTCTGCAGCGTTTGTGTGTTGTTGATGTCTGACTTTGTCTTTGCATGGTAGAGTTTGAACTGTCACTTGTAGATGTAGTGATGAACTGTGTTAACTGACAATGGTTTTCTGAAGTGTTCCTGAGCCCACGTGCTAATATCCTTTACACAATGATGTGGGTTTTTAATGCAGCGCCGCCTGAGGGGTCAAAGGTCACGGCCATTCAATGTTGGTTTTGGGCCTTGCTGCTTACGTGCAGAGATTTCTCCAGATTCTCTGAATCTTTTGATGATATTATGGTCTGTAGATGATGAAATCCATCAATTCCTGCAGTTGGACAAAGTTGAGAAACATTGTTGTTAAACTGTTGGACTATTTGCTCACGCAGTTGTTGACAAAGTGGTGAACCTGAACTTTCTGAACTATAAATATCTTGTTGTTGAATATTAGTAAAGTTTTACACCATGTCCCAGTTTGTCTGATTGAGTCGTTTCCAGTTTGTTTTCATCTGAGAGTCATCAAGTTTGTTTGAGGACAAATTCTTTGATAAGAATCACTTTAAAAAAAATGATCAAAGATCGAGTTTTATTTGGCATTTTCTTTTTTAGAGCTGGAAGTGAAGCTGTGGACAAACAGCACCTGCAGTTCACGAGCGTCAGGCGTCTCTGAAGTTGGCGCTCAGAGTTAATTAGCAGCAGAGTTAAAGCCTGATTCACTCTTTATCAGCTCATCACGTTGCTGTTTCCTTTTCCCGTTTTTCGTCCGTTTGCAGCAGAAACACACTCGTGTTGACCTGAAGTGTGAAGCTCGCCTCTTTCCATGACCCATGATGCAACACTCGGAGATAAAACCAGATAGTGAAGAGAGTCGGTCAGATAAAAAGAGAAAAACATCTCACCTGCTTTATTTTCTGAGCCTGCCAAAGCTGCAAAGAAAAAACAAAACCGTATTAATAAAAAGAGAACAGTCTCCTTTTTTAGGCAACTTCACTTAAATCCAAAAAGTCACAAAGTGATTTACAATCGAAACAAAGTACAACTAAGGCCAAAAGAATAATAAAATATGTAAAAAAAGAAATAAAAGATAAAAGGTGAAAGTAGGTTTGAAGAAGAGATTTAAAGGATGAAAGTGAGTTTATTTGCCTGAGATACAAAAACAGAAAAGGTTCATGTTTCAGCTTTTAACTAATGTTTTAGCCTTTAGCATGTGTTTTAGCCTTTAACTTGTGTTTTAGCCTTTAGCATGTGTTTAAGCCATTAACTTATGATTTAGCCTTGAATTCATTTTTTAGCCTTTAGCCCCTGTTTAATCCATAAGCTTGTTTTTTTAGCTTTTAGCTCCTGTTTTAGCCTTTAACTAGTGTTTAAGCCTTGAACTAGTGTTTTAGCCTTTAACTGGTGTTTTAGCCTTTAGCCTGTGTTTTAGCCTTTAACTGGTGTTTTAGCCATTAGCCTGTGTTTTAGCCGTTAACTAGTGTTTTAGCCTTTCGCCCGTTTAATCCATTAGCTTTTTTTTTTTGGTTTTAGCTCCTGTTTTTGCCTTTTACTTATGTTTTAGCCTTGAATTCTGTTTTAGCCTTAAACTAGTGTTTTAGCCTTTAGCATGTGTTTTAGCCTTTAACTAGTGTTTTAGCATTGAGCATGTGTTTTAGCCTTAAACTAGTGTTTTAACCTTAAGAATGTGTTTTAGCCTTTAACTTTTGTTATAGCCTTTAGCATGTGTTTTAGCCTTTAACTGGTGTTTTAGCCTTTAACTGGTGTTTTAGCCTTTAACTAGTGTTTTAGCCTTTAGCATGTGTTTTAGCCTTTAGCTGGTGTTTTAGCCTTTAGCATGTGTTTTAACCTTTAACTAGTGTTTTAGCCTTTAACTAGTGTTTTGGCCCTTAGCATGTGTTTTAGCCTTGAGCATGTGTTTTAGCCTTTAAGTTATATTTTAGCCTTTAACTAGTGTTTTAGCCTTTAACTAGTGTTTTAGCCTTTAACTAGTGTTTTAGCCTTTAGCATGTGTTTTAGCCTTTAGCTGGTGTTTTAGACTTTAACTAGTGTTTTAGCCTTTAGCATTTGTTTTAGCCTTTAGCCTGTGTTTAATCCATTAGCTTGTTTTTTTTAGCTTTTAGCTCCTGTTTATGCCTTTTACTTATATTTTAGACTTTAACTAGTGTTTTAGCCTTTAGCATGTGTTTTAGCCTTAAGCCTGTGTTTTAGCCTTTAGCTCCTGTTTTTGCCTTTAACTTTTGTTTTAGCCTTTTAATTCTGTGCATTAGCCTTTAGCTTTAGCTCTACCACAGTTTTAGCCTTTAGCTTGTGCTTTATCACTCTCCTGATTATCTTTTTTTTCATCTTGAATAATAAAAACACTTATATCAGGGAGAAAAATTTGATTTTTTTTTGAAAAAATATATCTACAAAAAACTCTGTTTGCATGAACAGATACTTCTGAATCAGTTAGAGTTTGTCTATAATGACTCTGAGATTAAAAACCTTTTTATTGGTTCATTACCAAAAGTCGAGGTGAGGTTATTTTCAATGTTTGTGAACGTTTTGTGCCGTTACCTGAGCGTCTGTGACTCCTGGAGGAAGGTTTCCTCGTTTGAAGAGGTCGAGCAGCTTCACACATTCCTGCAGACGTTTCTGATTCAAAACAAACAGATGAAACTTTTTACACAATCAGTAATAAATAAATAAAAAAAACATTAAAGTGTTATTTATGGAATAATATAAATCAAAGTCAGTGAAATGTCAGATTTTCCCTCCCTGAGTGTTTCAGCTCCGTGTGGATAATTGTGTTTCACTGAAACTTTCATGCTGCTGTTCAGTTGACAAATGAGTTTCCTAAAAGGTAATGAGCAGCTTTCTGTGGCGTGATCATTGTCTAATGCTGAGCAAAGTACCAGGTCATGTGGTCCAATTTGTTCTAATGAGCGAACCATCTGTGTGTGTGTGTGTGTGTGTGTGTGTGTGTGTGTGTGAGTGTGAGTGTGTGAGAAAGAGTGAGGATGGTGCAAAAATCAGAGCCGTCCCTGTTCCACTCTCGTCATTAGGGGCAAGTCGAGGCTGTGCCTGGCCCAGCAGGACGCAAGGTGTGTGTGTGTGTGTGTGTGTGTGTGTGTGTGTGAGCGAGCGCACACACTCCCAGCTGCCCCACACGTCCACACCTCATCACGTCCCAGGAGCCACTGCTGCTATTACTGTCACCAAAGAGCTCGCTAACAGCTCATTACCCCGAGCGCCTGAGCTCTGATGACTGCACGAACAAAAAAAAAAGTACCAAAACACAGAGAAGAGCTGCAGAAACACCAGGAACAAGGAGGAGAAACTGAGGAAAAAACCACCAAAAGTTCACACACCAAATCTAAAATCCTCCTTTAGTTTCTCTGTTTTCTTTGGCGTTTCTGCCAAGACTCTCAAAAATAGAAACGGGACAATTTCATCTCCAGAGACTGACTTCAGTCTAAGTTTGACATAATAATAATAATAATAATAATAATAATAATAATAATAATAATAATAATAATAACTTTATTTATACAGCACCTTTAAAAACATCAGCTCCTTTAAAAACAAAGTGCTTTACAGCAGAGGCCCACAATAAAACCAACCAACAAACAAATATGGTTCTTTTCCACTGACCCGTCTCAGCCCTACTCTACTCGCCTCTACTCGGTTTGTGTTGCGATTCCATTAGCGCGGTACTACGCGGCAGACGCCAGTTTTCAGTACCTACTCTACCCTGGTTCTAAGAGAATAAAGCTGATACTAAAAGGTGACGTGGACGGACTGCCGGTCACTCATTGGTCAGAGAATGTCGTCTCTGCAGCTTCTGACTCTGAACAAATCACTTACAAGAGGCAAAGGAATAAGTCAGCGACGGGTTTTTAATGACATTTAAACCTGACGGCACAGAACCAGACTGAATGAAGACAAAATACAGCCCTTAAATGCTCCTTCATGATTCCTAAAGAAGTTAAAAGTCCTTTTTAAACCAGAAAGAAGTTAACAGCAAAGATAGTTGGCTTTAAAGAGTCTTTTAAATTAAATCAAAGTTGGTCAATGCAGGAGCGATCTGTCTGCCACGAGAGTCTTTAAGCACCAATCAGTCCATTAATCCACAGGGAACCAAAAAGGAAAACCAGTTCAAAGAAGAATGATTGATCAACAACAAATCTCTGCTATACCAGGCCCAAAAATCAAAAATTAAAGTGATCTCACTGGATCCAGGGAAGAGTTGATGTCAGGAAGCAGCTCCTTCCTTTTCCTCCGCGTGCAGCAGCACCAGGCTGTTGTTTACCTCCGTTGTCATGACGACCCACATTGAGCCGCTGTATTACTTTAATGAAATCTTTTTAAAGCTTTGTTTTTTTCCTTTAAAGACCACGGTGGCACATATGTTAGTACAAAATGATGTTTGTGTGGCGTTATAGATGAACATGCACGCACTTCTGTGCAGCACTTTAGCGCAGCTGTGTTATAAGATCCACGCCCACCGTGAGTCTGTAGTCGGGCTAGAGGAAAAGAACCAAACCCAGTAGAGACGAGTAGAGTAGAGCTGGAATTGTAGAGTGGAAAAGCGCCAATAGAGAATAAAAGACAAAAAAGGGAACAACATTGAATCAGACAAATTATAACAAATAATCAAACAGATCCTAAGTCCTCACTTAACCCTTAACCATCCACCGAATTCCATGTAATGTTTCAGAGCTTATAACTGTAGAACTATAAGGTCGAGATTCATCAGTGACACCTAATTTGAAAGATTAAAGTCTCTAGTTTAAGAAAATGTCATGTTTTCATATGTGGCTAAAGTCCACATCATGATAAATGCAGCTGAAACACCTTTTTTTCCTCTTCGTTTTTTTTTATAACCAATTTTTGAGCATCATTAACTCCAAGATGCTTCATGTCAGGCATAAAACATCCACCACATCACTTCTACACCTTCTCATCTACATCTGGGTGAAATTTGAGCTTTTTAGGTAAAACTTTGTAGGAGTCAGTTGTTAGCAGGATTTACTTCAAAGGGACTGTGAGGACTTTCTAAGAGATCCTGAAAAAGTGTCATATATAGATATAGGATTGTAATAAGGGTCAATGACAAAAAGAGGGTCTGAAAACATATTTTTAAAAAGTTCTTTGAAAATGGATAAAAACATATTTCTGAGAGAAGAATTATGTTTTCTAACAGATTTCAGTAGTTGACCAACATTTCAAAGTTTTTAGGTTCATTATTTTTTAGTATTTTTAATTTGAGCACCCAAAAATGTCAGGTGGCGCAACCAAATATATGAAAATATATTTATATGTTCCTGTTATTTTTTCTGTGTGAAATTATTGGCAAGTATCTCTCAAGTGTCTGTAGTGACTCATACATTTTCATTTTGTGTGTTTCATTTCTTTTATTTGTGAATAAGATAAATAATTTGATGTTAAAATAACATTTCACATTATTACATTGGTTGTTCCACCTGACATGGAAATTGTTCCAGTCACCAATGAAGTGAAAAAACCTTTTTTATCAGTATTTCAGAGAAATCTACAAACTTTTCCACTTGGTCACAAATGTCATTTGGGCTCCTCTGGCTGATGCAGTTTCCTGTTTCCTGTTTTATTCTCTTCACTTTAAAATAAAAGTCTAATGTTACGGTTGCACCACCCTGACATTTGACAAGGTGAAAATTACGGGACAAAAGTTTTTTACATTTCTCAACAGCTTTAAAATTCTTTTTATTTGCAAAGAATGTTTTATTTCAAAAGGTTCAAGCATAAAATAATGCCACTGTATTTTTAATTTCCATTTACAATAACTGACATTCAATTTTTAGAGTTTAATTACTGTGGATACTTGTCAGGACGGTTGCACCACCTGACATTTTGGGGGTTTGAGGAACCAAAACACAAAAAAACATGTTATATTTTAATAGTTTAAAGATGTGTTCAAATAACACAGGTTTCATAGAATAAAGAAATACATGTGATGAAATACTCAATTCATGATGGAAGGAAATATTGTCACGTCATTGATCCATCAATATAAATGACTGATGTGTGAAAATCTGTGTTGTGGTTTCTGACTCGATTTTGAAAACTTTTACAGCATCAAAACAAAACAAAAAACTCTTCAATCAAGTTAAAACCTGAGGAGCAGAATCTGAAAAGTGGAAAGTGTCTGAGAAACTCTAAACAAGTTTTATTTTTTACCTCTGAGACGAACAAAGTGCTGGGGTCGATCACATCCAGGAAATGTCTGAAGCGACCGAAAAACGTGTTCTAAAAGAAAAAGAAAATAAATCAAACAAACTTAATCTTCAATTCATTTAAATAAAAAGTCCATGAAATGATTTTGTTGGTATAATTTCCAGCATAAGGCTTTAAAAGTTTGTTATTTTCAAGGCAAAATAACTAGAAATAGTGAAAATCTGAATTGAAAGTGAACTTTAACTCAAATAAATAAAACGATCTGCTTCTTTTTTTCTCCAGATACCAGCTTGCACCGTCACATTACAGCGCAGCAGCTGTTTAACACAACAGGTGGAGCTTCCTCATTAATACGACACCAAACTGTTTCTTTTCTGCATCTTTAAAAAAGACCCAGATCCACTCACACCAACCGCAATTACTTTCTCTAATGACGGAGCCAAAAATACCTTTCAATCATTTCTTCGTCAGCGAGCAGAAGGACGACTCTCACCGCAGCTTCCAGTCCTTTCCCTAACTTTGATTTAATTTAATTTAATTACTCCAACGACTAATTTAGAGAAAAATCTGGGATCTGACTCACAGCTGTGCAGCACATATGGATGGATGGTAAAAAAAAAACCAGAATACAGGAACAGTTTTTAATTCTGACTCTGAGAGGAAGGTGAGGAGTTTAATCGTATGTGTACTCTTTATTTACAGCTTCATAACTAAGCTGGAATACAATTAAATTCTATGTTAAGTTAATTTACGTGATGAGCTTCAGTCGAGCTACAGATCTGTTTTTCTAATGACTTTAAAAATCTAGTGTTTAATATAAAAGTATAAAAAATTAAGTCGTTGTTGTTGGTTCATTTATAAAGCTATTACACACTTACACATGTTTTACGCTGCTAAATTGCTCTTTCAATGTCTAATCCAGTGTTTCTCAAACCGTGGTTCGCGGCCCCCTGGTGGGCCGTGAAGGTATTGCAAGTGGTCCGACAACTCTTCTCCAAAATATTTTGATTTTAGTGTGAGTGTGTGTGTTAACAGAAAGATAAAAACATATAAAATAATATCTTTAATGTTAGAAATCAGTCTCTTCTCTCAGACTTTGACTCTCCGTGGTCTCATTTTTTCTCCACAAAGTGAAGAAGTGAAACGAAAGCAGAAAAAAAAAAATTAGGACATTTGTTGTTCTGTACAGAATTCAATTTAAGTAAACAGTTGATTTTCAGTAAATTTTCAAAGGTAATGTTAAAAAAGTTCTATTCTTTTCTGTTCTGTTAAAATTTGTTGTTGACGTAACTCACGATGCATTCAGGTACTCTGGGAAATTTGAGAATGCAACAATTTTGCAGTTTTTTCAGGTTTTGGATTGAACAAATGGTTTGTAAATGCCAAACATTTAGAAGAAAGTAGTTTTATTATTAAAAATTTAGAATATTTAAATATAAGAAAAAAGTGCCTGGACGAGGCATCATATAGCCTTTAGCTCATGTTTTAGCCTTAAGCTCATGTTTTAGCCTTTAGCTTATGTTCCAGCCTTTAGCTCATGTTTTAGCCTTTAGCTCATTTTTAGCCTCTAGCTCATGTTTTGGCCTTTAACTCATGTTTTTGCCTTTAACTCATGTTTTAGCCTCTAGCTCATGTTTTTGCCTTTAACTCATGTTTAAGCCTTTAGCTCATGTTTCTAGCCTGTAGCTTCTGTTTTAGCCTTTAGCTCATGTTTTAGCCTTTAGCTCATGTTATAGCCTTTAGCTCATGTTTCTAGCCTCTAGCTCATGTTTTTTCCTTTAGCTGATGTTTTAGCCTTTAACTCATGTTTTAGCCTTTAGCTCATGTCTTAGCCTTTAGCTCATGTTTTAGCCTCTAGCTCATGTTTTAGCCTTTAGCTCATCTTTTTGCCTTTAGCTCATGTTTAAGCCTCTAGCTCATGTTTTAGCCTCTAGCTCATGTTTTTGCCTTTAACTCATGTTTTTGCCTTTAGCTCATGTTTTAGCCTTTAGCTCATGTTTTGGCCTTTAACTCATGTTTTTGCCTTTAGCTCATGTTTTAGCCTTTAGCTCATGTTTTGGCCTTTGGCTCATGTTTTTGCCTTTAGCTGGTGTTTTAGCCTTTAACTGGTGTTAAAGCCTTTTCTTCTTGTTAAGCATTTAGCCTATGTTTTAGCTCCTACCTCCTGTTTTAGCCTCTAGCTCATGTTTTAGCCTTTAGCTCATGTTTTTAAGTGTTTAGCTTGTTGTTTACCTTTTAGGAAGTGTTTTATACTTTGTTAGTTAATTTAGGCGACCAAAAAAAAGGACGACACTTTGGAGCTAAAAGATCCGATTCGTTTTAGTGAGTCGAGCAAAAAGAACCGGATCTCTTTAGAGAACCGGAATTCCCATCACTGAGTTCAAAACATATGAACGTAAAGTAAACACTTCTAACGTGCACTGTTATTTCAGTTTAAATCGTTTGTATATATACATTTATAGAGTTGTAAGAATTAATATATTTCCCTTTTTTGAACCTTAAATTATTGAGTCATGTTTTCTTAAGTCACATTTTTAACAAACTGTGAAAACACCTCAGTGGGTCAGATGTCACCTGCCTGCTGTTTCACTCATAAAGAGCATTAAATTTAAATGAAGTGAAAATCAAAACAAACCTGATCGAAACGAGACTTTCCGAACTGGAACTCCGGATAAACAGACATCATTCTGCAGAAAAACACACATGCAAACACGAGTTTTACTCCTAAAAACCTCCGTGATGAGTTTAACACGAGTTTGCTTCAACTTTATGATCTGCAGCTGCAGCTCAGTCACCGGGTTGCATCATGGGTAATGGAGTTCTTCCGGGTTAATGGGCCACTGACTGCACTTCACTTCCCAGGACAACTTGTTTTCAATTTTATTTTGAGAAAATAACACTTTGAATCATATTAAAGTGCAATAAAGGGATGAAATAAAAATTCTGTGTTTGTGGTTTGAGTAAATGAAGGGAGGAAGATTTATTTAAAGAGAATAATATAGCCCTCTAGTGGTGGATTAAAGTCAAATCAGTGCAAAATTAAACCTAATATCACTATTTTTTTTATTTAAATGTATATGTTTATTTTTAAATGCCACTTTTATTTCACTATGCTGTACTTATTTTAATTTATTACCTGATTTTTTCCCCAATAACATTTATTTATTACATTATAATTAGTGATATAATGATTATTTTACTAATTTACTCTTATTCTATTTTATTGTAATGTTTTGATATTAAGTTACATTCCCTTTTGTTATGTAATTAAAAGTGGGGGTTTTCTATTAACCACTTTATGTCATCGCTGAGTATTATTATAATTTTCATTGTTGTTGAGAATGTTTGTTTTGAAAAATATATGGGTCAATGACAAACAGAGGGTCTAAAAACATATTTTTAAAAAGTTCTTTGAAAATGGATAAAAACATATTTCTGAGAGAAGAATTATGTTTTCTAACAGATTTCAGTAGTTGACCAACATTTCAAAGATTTTAGGTTCATTATTTTTTAGTATTTTTAATTTGAGCACCCAAAAATGTCAGGTGGTGCAACCAAATATATGAAAATATATTTATATGTTCCTGTTATTTTTTCTATGTGAAATTATTGGCAAGTATCTCTCAAGTGTCTGTAGTGACTCATACATTTTCATTTTGTGNATAAATAATTTGATGTTAAAATAACATTTCACATTATTACATTGGTTGTACCACCTGACATGGAAATTGTTCCAGTCACCAATGAAGTGAAAAAACCTTTTTTATCAGTATTTCAGAGAAATCTACAAACTTTTCCACTTGGTCACAAATGTCATTTGGGCTCCTCTGGCTGATGCAGTTTCCTGTTTCCTGTTTTATTCTCTTCACTTTAAAATAAAAGTCTAATGTTACGGTTGCACCACCCTGACATTTGACAAGGTGAAAATTACAGGACAAAAGTTTTTTACATTTCTCAACAGCTTAAAAATTCTTTTTATTTGCAAAGAATGTTTTATTTAAAAAGGTTCAAGCATAAAATAATGCCACTGTATTTTTAATTTCCATTTACAATAACTGACATTCAATTTTTAGAGTTTTTAATGACACCTATGAACAGTCCTGCCAACGTGGTGGACTGTAAAACCTCCAAACTCCTTGGTTTTGTGTTTTTTTGTACAATATATTTAATAGTTTAAAGATGTGTTCAAATAACACAGGTTTCATAGAATAAAGAAATACATGTGATGAAATACTCAATTCATGATGGAAGGAAATATTGCACTCAGACACAAAAAAAGGACGTCACCTCATTGATGATTATTGCCCTTATTATTTATTTACTTTTTATTTTCTGACTGAATTTGTTTTTCTTGTTAGTTTTATCATTTGTTAACGCCAGAATGCGTATCTCAATTGTAACTAATAGAAAAACTTTTGTTGATAAAGTGCCAAAAATTCCATAAAAAGAGTGAAAAAATAATAATTTAATCATTAATATCATGATTCAGTGACAATAACATCATAAAATTAAGCTGATGAGGATGATAAAGTGGGTGTTTTTACATTCTCCACGGATTCACACACAAAATGTGAGAGTGTGAGTTGATTGGTTCTCTTCATATTTCCCATGTGTGATTTAACAGCATGTGGGTTTTAATTTCACTGGGAATTAAGCGGCACATGCAGGTGGAGACTGTGCTGATGTGTTTCAGTTTGTTTAGGTTATTAAAACTCTGTGATTGGTATAAAAAAATCACAAAAATGACCCCAGTGTTTTAAATGTCCTCGCTGCAGAGCGGTTTGTTGTGTTATTAGGGCAAAGTTATAACATTACATTTAGTTTTCCACATTTAAAACAATGTAAACCTGTGGTTTTATCTACGATGCAGCCGTGCACACACTGTGGACTCATGTTAAACATTAATATTTCATTCTATCTTAATTGAGTTCAGTAAATTTAGCTTTTCATTTCATTTTTCAATTTCATTCCAGCTCTGCTTAAATCAAGCTGCTTAAAAAAGGTGGAGTTGGACGTGTAAATGCAGACATTCATTAATCAAGGAAGAGAAAATACAACGTCCCAACTCCAATGACACTGGGAGGTTTGTTTTTTATATTCACTCATTTTGAGTTTGATGCTGCAACACGTTCCTAAAAAGCTGTGACAGGTTCATTACATCACTTTTCCTTTAACAACTCTCAATAAGTGTTTGTGAACTGAGGACACTAATTGTTGAAGATTTGGAGCTGGAGGCAGGTCAGTGTAGTAGCTGCACTCTTCTACTACGGAGCCACGCTGTTGTAACAGGAGCAGAATGTGTCTTGGTTTCATCGTCTTGCTGAAATAATCAGGGACGTCCCTGAAAAAGACAAAGTGTCTTGGATGGCAGCAGATGTTGCTCCAAAACCTGTTTGTACCTTTCAGCATTAATGCTGCCTTCACAGATACTGGGACACTTACCCAAAGAATTGCACAAAACCTAAAAAACAGTAATGGAAACNACAGAAGTTTCCGTATTGAAGTTTATATCAAAGTGCGATGAAAACACTTTTGTCACAAAATCACGTCACTGTGTGGACGTGAACAACCGACTTCTCTGTGAACTCGACCACACATACAGACTCTGGCGCCTCCATCTGTCGACAACATCAGCAACAACCCAACAACGTTCATCAAAATGTCAGTTCAGCTCTTAAAATGTTTGTGGTATCCATGGTTACCGCCGCTTACAGTTCTCCTTCCTTCTTCCACATTCTGCAAATTAAATCTCATGAGATTTTACTTTAACTGTGATGCTGCTTTTGAACTTTGCTCTGAGAACAATCCTGATTGTCCTTTTCCTCTTTGGCCCTGAGGACACCACGTCCATGATTTCCAAAAAGAGTTCTGCAGCGTTTGTGTGTGTTGTTGATGTGTGACTTTGTCTTTGCATGGTAGAGTTTGAACTGTCACTTGTAGATGTAGTGATGAACTGTGTTAACTGACAATGGTTTTCTGAAGTGTTCCTGAGCCCACGTGCTAATATCCTTTACACAATGATGTGGGTTTTTAATGCAGCGCCGCCTGAGGGGCCTTCAAAAAGCAGCAAAAATGGGAGAAAGAAAAAGCAAAAACAGCAAGAAGCAGCAATTAAGTGAAGTTTAAGGTGGAAAAATTGAGGAAAAGTAGCAAAAATGGGTGAATAATGGATGAAAACAGCAGGAAGTGGCAGTGAAGTCAAATAGTAGACATTTAGAAAAGTTTCAGGTGGGAAAAAAAAGGTAAAAAAACAGCAAAAATGTATTTGAAAAAGAGTAAAAATGGATGAAATGTGGCATAAGAACCTAGAAGAAGCAATAAAAATAAGTCCAAGGTGGAAAAAATGGTCAAAAAGCAGCAAAAACAGGAGAAAAAGAGGCAAAAACAGCAAGAAGTAGGAATAAAAATAAGCTTTAAGGTGTAAAAATGTAGAAATGAGTTAAAGTAAGGGTAGCAAGACAGTCAAAAAGAAGCCATTCAAATAAGTTTCAGGTGGAAAAAATGTTCAGAAAGTAGCAAAATGCTTTTTAAAAAGAGTAAAAATGAAGGAAATGTGGCAATAAAAATAAGTATTAAGAAGAAAAAATGTTCAAAAAGCTGCAAAAATTGGAGGAAAAAAAGGCAGAAACAGCAAGAAGTAGCAATAAAGTTAATTCTCTGAATCTTTTGATGATATTATGGTCTGTAGATGATGAAATCCATCAATTCCTGCAGTTGGACAAAGTTGAGAAACATTGTTCTTAAACTGTTGGACTATTTGCTCACGCAGTTGTTGACAAAGTGGTGAACCAACTTTTTAGGAACATGTCGAAAAAACACTAAAAATCTTTGTCTTTGTTGTGTATTAAAGTTGTTATTGGTCATTTAGAATATTTTTAATAAACAGACACTAAAGAAAGATTTACAGCCAAACATACGGTGAGCAAGAAACACAAAATATTCTTTATTAAATATACAAAATTTGTGAAACAGAATTGCATCACGAATTGTAAACTTTCCAATCTTACACACTAACCTTGAGCACATTCCACCAGCTACACCATCGAGGACGAAATACAATCAAAGTTTAAACTTAAATAAAACAAAGAAAAATAAAGTTTAAAATGGAAGACATGGAAGAGGACGTTTATTTTCATTAAGTGCCGAGTCACATTTAAATCTACAGTCATCTATGCACGTTTGTATTGCGATTGCACAGCAGAACTGAGATGACAAGACTGTTTTTTTTTTTTTTGTCAGGATGTTTTTGATTTTGCTTCAAGCTCAAACTGGCAGATTGTGTCCGAGTCGGCCGAGTGCTTTAAGTCACAGAGCGATTAGAAAGTGCAGTACGGTGTAAAAAGAAAACGTCTAACTAACTAACTAAACCGCTATCCACAGACAGGGCTACGTTCTGACAGGAGAGTAGTGCAAGAACATCCACGAATGCTGTTAAAGTGGCTTCATGTCAGAAAACTTTATCAATCTGCTCCATAGATTAAGTTTCAAGGCGTTTTTTTTTTTCTTTTTTGGTCGTTTCCTGTTGGTATGCATACACTTTAATTCCTGTGCGGTGATTTAAACGAGTGAAAAAATGGCTTTAAGGAAGGAAAATGAATTAAAAACGCCTTAAAGGAAGAAAAATAAGGCAGCATTTGGCATTTCAATACGGCATATATGCTGTAAAACGCGTTATATATCCCTTTGTAACACCTGAAAGCGGTAGCGATGTGCGTGCTGGAGCTGAAGCGGATGTGACGGCGGCAAAGGAAGGAAGGAAGGGGGCGGAGTCAAGTACCGCCACGTCGTCGTCGCAGGCGCCACGAGATCACCTGATAACGCCAGATAGCTTATTAGGCTGAGCATTATGGGTAATTTTGAGACAGAAAGAAGGAGAAAAAGAAGCAGAACTTAAAACGGAAAAACCATAAAACCATTCGCTCGCTGGCTAAGACACTTTAGAACATTCAGGAGCCACAGTCAGTTCCCAGTGATGCGCTCCGGACCCAAGAACTCACGCTGCTCGTGCTCGTTTGGTTTTTTTTTGGAGTTTCAGTAACTAGTCAGAGCTCGACGCACGTCAGGGAACGATTGTGGAGTTTCAGTCCACGACGGCAACAAAAACAGCGAAGATTTTCAACTCATTTCCTTTTTCTACGCTTTCTGTGAGCTGAGATTTACGCCGTTAAAAGCTGAATTTAATTTGTTTTGTAACCTCTAAAATCCAACTCTTTACTCATTAACTTTTCTTTCTCCATAATTTTGACTCTATTCATTTAAAATGTGACTTTTTATCTTTAAACAAGTAGGTAAGTTCTACTGCTTATCCTATAATTTCATCTTTTTATCCCAAAACTTTGAACATTATTTCAATTTTTTGATTCAGAAATATTAAAATTCAATGTCAGTTCAGCGTGGGAAAACTGTTTTGTCATCAAAGGAAGAGTTATTTAACTCAAAATGCAAAAAACTAAAATCAAAGTAAGTGTAATGTCTTATTTTTAGTGAAAACTATTTTTGAATTTTCAGAAAGTCAAAATTTTGCCTTTTTTTTCAGTGATTTTTAATCAATATTAACCTTGGACTTCTTTTCTTAATAATTTTGACTCTGTATCTTAAAGTCTACTCTTTTTTCCCATAATATTGACTTTATTGTTGCAAAATTCCACTTTATATCCAGAAATTTGGACTTTCTGTCTTTTAATTTTTACTTCTGTTACCATAATTTTTAATGTATGATCAACTTTTTATCGATGAATTTTAACCTTTTACTGGTAAACATTTCCTTTTTTTCTGATAATTTTGTCTTTGACCTCTTTGTTTTGACTATATCCAAAATTTTGACCTTTATTTTAATAATTTCACTCAAAATTTGACCTCGTTTTTGTCCTATAGTTTTGACTTTTAATAAATTCAGTTTGACTTTTTTTCCTCCACATAGTTTTGACTTCTTTCCATAACTGATGTTTATCCATAAATTTAGCCTTTTTGTCTTTTTATTTTTAAATTATTACTTTTTATCTCATAATTTGGACTTTTATCTTAGAGTTTTGACTTGATATGAGCAAAAATAATCATGAAGCTCTGCAGTTACACAAAGTTAAGTCCTGAAACTCAAAGTTTAACTTATCTTATAATTTCAACTGCATCATTTTAACATTTTATTCCAAAACTTTAAACATCTTGACTTTTTTAAAAATGTCTTTACTTTTTTTCCAACATAATTTGCCTTTTTCCTGATATTTTTTAATCAATCTTAACCTTCCACTTCTTTTATCTCCATAAGTTTGACTCTGTATCTAAAATTCTACACTTTTCCCCCAAGACATTGACTTTATTACTGCAAAATTTGGACTTTCTGTCTTTTAATTTTTACTGTATGATCTCAAAATTTCAACTTTTTATCAATGAAGTTTGACCTTTTACTCGTAAACATCGCCTTTTTCTGATGGTTTTGACTTTTACCTCTTTTTTTTTGACTATGTCTGAAATTTTGACCATTGTTTTCTTTTTTTTGTCCCATAGAATTGACTTTCACCCAATTCATTTTGACTTTTTTTTGTTTTTCGTAATTTCATTTTACCTCTTGTATTTAACTCTCCTTCTTCCTTGACTTTTTTTCTCCATGAATTTGACTTTTTATCTTGAAAATAAATTGATATCCTATCATTTTTAACTCTTTATCCAAAAAAGTTCAATGTTTTGACAAATATTCCCATTACTCCCTCATGATTCAAACTTTTTTTTTCTTCATAATTCAACCCTTTATCTTAGTTTCAACTTTTTGACTTAATTTGACTTATTATCCTGAAATTTGGACTTTATGTCTTTTAATTTTTACTTATTTTGCCATATATTGTTTTCTGTTTGATCTCAAAATTTCAACTTTTTTTCTGATAATTTTGACTTTTACCTCTTTGTTTTGACTTCATCTTAAATTTTTGACCTTTATTCTCATAATTTTACTTTTATCTCAAAATTTTGAATGCTTTTATTTTTTGTTTTTTTTAATCAATTCAGTTTTTTTTCCCCACATAGTTTTGACTTCTTTCTATAACTGATGTCTATCCGTAAATTTAGCCGTTTTTTCCCTTTGATTTTTGACTTTTAATCAACAAATTTTGTCTTTTTATCTTTAAATTATTACTTTTTATCTCATAATTTGGACTTTTATCTTAGAGTTTTGACTTGATATGAGCAAAAATAATCATGAAGCTCTGCAGTTACACAAAGTTAAGTCCTGAAATGTTGACCTGCCAACTCAAAGTTCAACTTATCTCATAATTCCAACTCCTTATCCTATCATAAATAACTTCTTATCTCAAAACTTTGAACTTTATCTCAAATTTTTGACTTTTTTTCCCTTATAATTTCAACTTTTAATCCCCAAAGTTATTCAAAGACAAAAATCACGTCTTGGTTGTTTGTAACAAGTAAAAAAAAATCAATCGAGTGGAAAAGAAGTTTCTTGAAAATACACAGATGTGTTAGGACAAGAATTTATTTTTTCCTCACTGGCAGATTTTCTTTTTACTAATTGCAAGCGTTAAAGACGTCATTCTTGCCTTTTAATAACTTGAAATAAGACATTTTTCTGGACCTGTCAGTTGAATGTGGCTCATATTAAGAATAAAAAGACATGTTTTACTGATAAATAAGATGCAGTGACTTTCTCAGATTTTGCAGAAACAGGAAGTGTGAGCTGTAAAAGTTTGTTTCTGTGTCGTGGCCTGAAACTCCAGCGTTTCTCTCTGTTTGTGAAAAGGTGACAGAAGTGACAGGTGAGGTGAAAAGGAGGAGGAGGAGGAATCAACGTTTCAGGATCCCAGCGTGAAAGCGTCTGGGTTTCACTCCTCTGTGAAGGAAAAACCAACCGTCTGTGTGAACCTGAAAACAACCTGAGGACCCGCTACATTCAGAAACCCGACTCTTTCCTCTCCGGTGGAGGACGCGTCTGAGCGGAGGAAAACATGCCGGCTGAAACTCCTCCTGACGCCCGACGCCTCCTCTCAGGTGACGCCCACGTACTGGTATCAAAAAGGACAGCATAGCAGTGAAAAGACTAAAGAGCTGTTGTGGAGGTTAGAGTGAACAGACGCGGACTGAGCTGCAAACCCTTCCCTCCTCGTTCGTCACTTTAGTTTGGAGCGAACTTGCAGCAGCGTGGGTTTCTGCTCCATGATGCGCACCAGCAGCGTGTCTATGTAGTCCTCCAGGTCTTTGACCTGCGGCTTCAGCTTCTTCAGCTCCACCTCGCGCTTCGCCAGCAGGACTTTCTGACGCTCAAACTCCGCCTTCTGCCTCTGAAGCTCCGCCTCCCGCTGCACCAGCAGAGCCACCAGTTCACTGTGGTTCAGGTGATAGTACGAGCCGGCGCCTTCTGTCAGAGACTAAACACAGAGAGAGAAACAGCAGGGTCAGTCTGGAATACTGCATTCTGATTGGTCAAAACCTCAAACACAGCAGTGATTAACGCTTTTTAAATTTACTTAAGAGAAACTTGAATGCATCGGGGCAGAACTCTGCTGTGCACTATTCAGAGAGCAGAGGAGAATTGTGAACATGCGACCATGTAGAGACAGAAATAACATCCTGACATGCAAATAAGAAACATAACATAAGGGGATTTGGTCTAAACTAAATTAAAAAACAAAGTCAAAACCCCAAAACAGCAGTGGTTAACTCTTTTCAACTTCACTTACTACTTTTTGGAGTAATTCAGGCTTCATTTCTATTTTAAATATCTAAATATAAAACACTTTCTGCTAAAAAAAGACACAAACACAAGCTTAGATTTCAGATTTTGCAGTTTGTGGTTTCAGAATTCTTAACAATGTGACACTTATAGTCAGATGTCAGTTAGTCTTGTTAATTTTTTTTTTTTTAATTTGTGTGCATCGGGGCAGAACTCTGCTGTGCACTATTCAGAGAGCAGAGGAGAATTGTGAACATGAGACCATGCAGAGACAGAAATAACATCCTGTCATGCAAATAAGAAACATAACATAAGGGGATTTGGTCTAAACTAAATTAAAAAACAAAGTTAAAACCCCAAAACAGCAGTGGTTAACTCTTTTCAACTTCACTTACTACTTTTTGGAGTAATTCAGGCTTCATTTCTGTTTTAAATATCTAAATATAAAACACTTTCTGCTAAAAAAAGACACAAACACAAGCTTAGATTTCAGTTTTTGCAGTTTGTGGTTTCAGAATTCTTAACAATGTGGCAGTTATAGTCAGATGTCAGTCAGTGTTGTTAATTTTTTTTTTTAAAATTTGTGTGCATTGGAGCAGAACTCTGCTGTGCACTATTCAGAGAGCAGAGGAGAAATGCGAACATGCGACCATGTAGAGACAGAAATAACATCCTGACATGCAAATAAGAAACATAACATAAGGGGATTTGGTCTAAACTAAATTAAAAAACAAAGTCAAAACCCCAAAACAGCAGTAGTTAACTCTTTTTTTACTTTACTTACAATTTTATAAAGCAATCCAGGCCTCATTTCTGTGTTGAATATTTAAAGATAAGACATTTTCGCGGACAAGTCACATGAATGTGGCTCATAAAAAATTTACAAGACATTATTTTACAAAAATAAGACACACACGAGCTTGGATAACAAAACAAGATTTTTTTTAACAGAGAGCCTTTTTTTCCCAAAAGTCTGTCCTCGAGAAAAGGGGTTGTCTTTTTATTATTGTTTTCATTCGGATCATTACAGATCAATGTGAAGAAACTGCTCACATCAATGTTAATAATTTCCCAAAATAACGATTTACACAACAATGGGGGTCGGAAACATATTTCTAAACATGCAACATTTATCGCTGATGCTTTTTTACCACTAAAACCCCTAAAATCCAATTCTATGTTTGTGTTTTTCTTCAGTTTAAACTGTTTTTCTCTCATCTAACATGCAGCAAATTGGAAACAACTCCAGATATTGGACGTTCAAAGTGTACCAGAAAAAAATGTGCCTGAGTACTTACTCTCAGGAGATATTTTGACGGTTTTATCGTCAAAATGAGCAAAAATCGTCCAGGTAGACATTTTGAGACTCAGGTGTTAATGGGTTCAGGAACTTTCTTATCAAATTCATGGTTTTTATCTTGTGTTCAGGCTCCGTTTTAAGGGCCAGGATTTTCAACAATATACTTCCACAACAACAAGAAAACAAAGCTTGTTTTCTCAGGATATTGGGATAATTTCTTACGCTATCCATTCTTCACTTCATAAATACAATAACTTTCCAATGCATTTTAATGTATTTCAAAAATTAACAGGGAGTGTTGAGACTAAAAGATTTGATTTCCATTCACAGAATTGTAGCATCAGTCATTTGCCAAGAGAGCTCGAATTTACAGCGTGCCACTGAAGGCATCACAGACAGAATTTAAAGCCTGGATAGTTTTACTGCATTTACTTGTTTTCTCTAAAAAATCGAGGCTTTTATTCAGTAATTAAACCTTTAACCGCGTCTTTAACGGAGCATACCTTCTTCCTCTCCGTCTCCTGCTCGCTGACCTGGCTGCTCCTCCCCGGGTGGATGGTCGACTTCAGCTTCTCCAGCACCGACCGACCCTCGGTGCGTTTCTCCTCGGCCGGCGTGGCAGTGTTCAGGGGCTTAACGGGGTGGGGGCTGGACGGGACGACAAACAACAAACAAAGAAATGAGTCTGTGTGGTTTTCATTTGGTTAGACTCAATTTTCTGCCAAACTGGAGGTTTGACGCTTTCTGACGTTACGTGTCAGTCACTTAAATATCGTTTAACAAAAGTATAATCTCACATTTTATAACCCATTCTCAACCTTGGAGTCCTGAACCCAACGGGGAAGATTTTTGGGGGTCGCCAAATCATTTGGGAAAAATTCAACTATTAAATAACACTTAAATAACTAAAAAAATCCTTACACAACAATGGAAAGACAGAAATGTTGATTCATTCTTTTTCAGGTTTTGCAGCATAGACGTTCAAATTGAAACACCGGCTGTTTTTCTCCCCATTGTTTCGTTAGTGTTTTAATTGTTTTGTGTTGATTTTGCAGGTTAAATTGAGGGTCAGGACTCAAAAAGGTTGAGAACGGCCGCTCTCAACCTCCAGACTGACACCAGACACCGACACCACTTAGAGCCCGGAAACCTTTCACTTCAGAGACGAGGAGAGAGAGAGAGAAAGGGTTAGACACGTGTTAAGAGTCCTCATTAAAGGAAATACTGGTGAAAATTAAAATTAAATTAGCTCCAAACTGAAAGACTTAATTGCATGCGTTGGTGCCATCGAACATGAAGGATTGTGTTAAGTGTGTTATTACTCGGAGGTGAAAAGGAAATGACACAACAACACCTTTTACCGCTCGAAAACAGGCTGGTTAGGGGCTGAGATCTTGGCAAATGAGTGTGTGAGAACGCCGGCTCGCCCCGTGGGGAGGGGTGTGTGTGTGTGTGTGTGTGTGTGTGTGTGTGTGTGTGTGTGTGTGTGTGTGNCTTAGAGCCCGGAAACCTTTCACTTCAGAGACGAGGAGAGAGAGAGAGAAAGGGTTAGACACGTGTTAAGAGTCCTCATTAAAGGAAATACTGGTGAAAATTAAAATTAAATTAGCTCCAAACTGAAAGACTTAATTGCATGCGTTGGTGCCATCGAACATGAAGGATTGTGTTAAGTGTGTTATTACTCGGAGGTGAAAAGGAAATGACACAACAACACCTTTTACCGCTCGAAAACAGGCTGGTTAGGGGCTGAGATCTTGGCAAATGAGTGTGTGAGAACGCCGGCTCGCCCCGTGGGGAGGGGTGTGTGTGTGTGTGGAGAAAATCAGGGCAACATAATAACTGCTAATTGGCCCGAGACTCTGTTTCCATCAAGCCAGGACACACAAAACACCTGCAGACGTGTGTGTGTGTCATAACAAAGTGTAAAAAACAGAAGGTCACACCACAGAAGAAGAAGAAGAAGAAACCCCTCGAGAGTTGGCACCAAAGAAGAAAAGCAGAGCATCAAAAAGAAAGAGCTTCCTCTGCAGATTTCTCCACGCCTCACCTGTTCTCCGCCGCGTCCTGATTGGCTCCCGCTGGCTTTGGCGTCGGCGCTGCAGCCCGTGCGACGCCGTGAAAGAGAGGGAGGGGAGAGAGCGCTACGGGGGGGCTACTGCGATCAGAGGTTAGAGAGGAAGGAAAGGGAGTCAGAGAGGGAGGATCGGGGGTGGGCGGAGACGGAGACGACTCCTGGATCGCACCGGGGTCGCTCCCGAAGGAGGGGAGGAGGAGGTCGTCGAAGTCGGGCGTTAGGGCGCCTTCAGAGTGGGAGCGTTGGAGAGGCGGGGCTAAGACAGCATCCTGGCTTTCCAAACCTGGATTGGCGTCTGTTAATTCTTCAGGGAGGAAGTTGAAACCATTGTTTGGGTCCATCTCTGGGTTTGTTGAGTTATTCCAAACTCTTTCGGCGTTGGCGTCTGAAACTTTCGTCAAAGTCCGACTGATAGATTCCCCAAGTCCGTCCTTTAAGCAGATTGTTTTCCTTGAGTCACTTTGTTGACAAGAAGCATCAGAAGTCGTTTTACTTCCACTTCCCTCACTGACGATTGTTTGCGTCTCATTTTTTATAGAGATGACTTCCAAGTCATCACCTTTGGGACTTTGTACCTGATCCTTTTGACTTGTTTCTGGGTCTGTTCTGTTTTTTAAAACTCCAACGGAGACTTCGTAGCTTTGATAGACGCTCCATTCAGGCGATGCATCCAGTTGCCTTAGCTCATTGCTTGTGTTTGAGTTTGACGCTTCAGCCAAGTCACGTCCTTTTGTAGAAGTCTGATTGATAGATTCTCCAAGTCCATCCGTGAAGTTGATTCCTTCTCCAGGTGTTTTGCTTGGATCTCCTCGTCGGCAAGAAGCATCAGAAGTCGTTTGACCTCCACTCTGCTCCATTAGCGTCCAATTTTCTTCAGGGAGGACAGCCAAACCATCACCTTTGGGTCTTTGTACCTGATCCTTTTGGCTTCTTTCTGGGTCTATTCTGTTGTTTGTAACTCCAACGGAGACTTCGTAGCTTTGATAGACGCTCCATTCAGACGATGCATCCAGTCGCCTTAGATTATTCCTTGTGTTGGACTTTGATTCTTGAGGGAATTCTTCCAAACTTGAAATCCCACTGATGGATTCCCCAAGTCCATCCATGAAGTAGATTCCTTCTCCAGGTGTTTCGCTTGAGTCTCCTCGTTGGCAAGAAGCGTCAGAAGTCGTTTGACCTCCACTCTGCTCCATTAGTGTCTTGTTTTCTTGAGGGAGGAAGTCCAACCCATCCCCTTTGGGTCTTTGCGTCTCGTCCAAATGAGACGATACATCAAACTTCCTTGGATCATCGCTGGTGTTGGAGTTTGAAGCAACCAAACCAGTGTCACTTACATTCGTCAAAGTCCCAATTATAGATTCCCTAAGTCCATCCTTGATGCAAATTTGTTCTGCAGATGTTTTGCTTGGATCACCTTGTTGACAAGAAGTGTCGGAAGTCGTTTCACTTCCACTTTGCTCTCCGATGATTATTGGCGTCTCATTAGTCTCCGATACGCCAGTTTGGTTGGGCAGGGAGTCGGCGCTTACGTAAATGGTTTGGAAGCTGCCGTTGCTTGCACCTGATAGTGACAAGGGTAGTTTTTCGTCAAAGGCGGGCGTTTGGTTGCCTTCAGATTGGGAGCGTTGGAGGGATGGACTCTGGCTTTCCAAACCTGGATTGGCGTCTGTTATTGCCTCAGAGAGGATGTTCAAACTATCACCTTTGGATTGGATTGGGGCTATTTTGTTGTCTGAAACTCTACTTGAGACTTCTACGCTCAAATCAGATGATACACCGAGAGTTTCCAAACCAAAGTCACTTCCTTTCGTCAAAGTCCCGTTAACAGATTCCTTAAGTCCATTCTTGACGTATTTTCCTTCCACTGAGGTTTTGCTTGACTCAACTTGTTGACATGAAGCATCAGAAGTCGTTTCACTTCCGCTCTGCTCTCCGATGATTGTTAACATCTCATTCGACTCCGACGCACAAGTTTGGTAAGGTTGCGAGTCGGCGCTCACGTAGAAGCTTTGGGAGAAGCTGCTGTTGCTTTTATCGGACAGTGAAGAGCGCAGAAGCGTGTCGTCGATGCCTTGACTTGGTGAGGATGTTATAGCACTCGTGCTGAGGAGCTCGAAGCGAGTATCTCGGCTTTCTGGCGACGCTTTGCTTTGATCAGGAGAGGAGGTTATGATGTGTAACGATGGCGGTGTTGGGCGGTGTGGGTCACTTAGAGATCCAGGTGTAAAATCCTCCAAAGAGACGTCAAACCCACCTGAACCTTGGGAGACGCTGGGTTTGGACGCCACATCTTCACCTTCTGAAGGGTTTCCATCCATCGTTTCATCAACTTTTACGACATCTGACATTGGGATCAGTTTAGTAGCTTGGTTTTGATGTTGTGCAAGATTTGGCACCCTGGTATCTTCCTCCATTTCATTCCCACTGTCCTCCTGGATAACGGTTCGCTGCTCTAACTCATCCAAAGACAAATCACCTGACCTATCTGTGAAATCATCTTCAGCCTCTGAGGGATGTGAACGCTTGGGTTTCTCAAAGCTGAAGAGGTTTCCTTCGAAGTTTTGCGCCTCGGTTTCCTCAGAAGAGGACGCAGAGAATTTATCTGAGTAAGACGAGAGGCAGGAGAGGAAATCTTCTTCGGTTGAGCTTCCCAAACCTGAGGAAACAGGATCCGGGGAGGCGCTGTTGAGCTTCGTGGATGAGTTTTGGTGCAAGTTAGCGTCGACTGTATCTGTAAAGTTAGTGTGATTAGTTAGAGTTAGCGTCGTGTTTTCACTCTCGAAGCTCGTGTGCTCTGGGATCGTCTCGAGGAATTGTGCAAAAGTGTCAAAGTGATGTGTGTTAGTGCTCGGTTTGAAGGTAAAGTCTGTGCAGGTTTGATGATGATGCAGCAGCGTTTCATTCACATTAGTGTTTTGATCAGCACCGCTCATAAAAAGCGGCGCTCCTTCATCGCTGCAGCGTTCCAGCGGATGGTCACCGGGAGTGTTTCGCTGTGTTTTGCAATCTGTAGCGGGATCCTCAGGAGACTGAAGCCTGCCAGCTGCAAACGCTTCAAAGGACTCGTCCCACTCTGAATCCAGCTCTGTAAAAGGGTTCGCCGACTTCTTACTGAAAGGTTTCTCCTCTTCTGTCGGGACGGGGGGAAGAGGTCGTGTCTCTTTGCGGCTGTGAGGGAAGAGTTGACTTATGGGGGGCCTGGAAGAGGAAAGATAGGGCAGAGGAGGCAGCGGGGAGTTGAGGGGCGTAGAGGTTAGCATGTCTTCATAAAAAGGGTTTTGCTGTGCGAGAGGAAAGAAAGGGTTGCAGGGAGACATGGGGGGTGATGTGGGCGGTGAGCGGCAGAAAGGGTTAGTGTGGTGTAGTGGAGAAACCAGGGGGGTGGGATCTACAGGGGGACCCGGGGGGAGTGGAGGTGGTGGGGGGTCTAGTTTAGGTGACATCACCAGGCTGTGAAAGGAAGGACACACAGTCCTCGTGGTTAGTGAGGAGTGTTTGCACAAACCTGTAACAGTCACATCATGTTCAAAAAAACTCTTCAATCATCATTTGATGCACTAAATTTTTTAAATTCACCTCATTTGTTGTTTCTATCCTGTCTTCGATGTTTCTATTATTTATACATTCACTGTCTGAATGGGAGCAACTGTAACTGAAAGCAATTTCCCCTAGGGCAGGAGTTCCCAAACTTTCCCGCCTGTGACCCCCAGAATAGCAGCGTTAGGGACTGGTGACCCCCTGCTGTGGTACAACACTAATGGGACAATCCAAAAACAGACAAAAACCAACAAAACCCTCCCTGAGGATACTTAATTTAACTGATCGGTAGAAAATTTACCGACTAATGTGCACTTTGCGGACTTCACGGCATCAAACTTGAACAAAGAAATGTGAAAAACAGATAAAACATTTTCTGTTTGCATAATTTTATATTATCTTTCACCCCAATTTTTGCTTTTATTCTCACAATAATGGATAAAATGTTCATGAATTGTTCATAGTTTTCGATTTTGGGACCATGACCCCCTATTAATGTCTCGCGACCCCCCAAAGGGTCCCGACCCCCACTTTGGGAACCCCTGCCCTAGGGCAGGGGTTCCCAAAGTGGGTTCCCAAAGTGGGGGTCGGGACCCCTAGGGGGGTCGCGAGACGATTTCAGTTTAGAGGGAATATCCACAGCTATCCCAGACCACAACTAAGGTACTAACGCTGTTTGGCTCAACATACCTGTGTGAAAAGACTTTCTTGGCCCTGATATTTATTAAAAATAAATATATATCTTGTGTGAACGTGGAGGATGATCTCTGAGTGTCTGTCTCCAAAATTAAACCCAGAATGAACTTGCTGTGCTCCATAGTGCCCATCCATCTCATTAGGTGAGATAAACACTGAAACATTTATCCCAAAAAGTTAACTTGCACTGCAACAATGTTCACGTTTACGCAGAGCTACAGTTAATGATTATTACTTGAACTGGATTATTCTTGTTCTAATGTGGAAATGAAAGTATTGAACCAAAATTGAGTTTGCACACGACTGCAACAATGTTCGTTCACAGATTACAGAGAAATAACTTTGACATATTCTGCTTTTATTTCATATTAAACTGTTACATGTAAAATCATATCATGGTTTTCAGGCTGTTGTTCTTTTGTGTGTTGTCATAACGCCCATGTTTGGAAACCCTTATTACTGCATGTGTCCTACGAGCACGTTTTCTTATGCTTCAGTCACCTCTGGGGACAGTGGGGGTCACTAGTCTCTGCCACCTTTGTTTTGGGGGTCACGGGCTGAAAAGTTTGGGAACCCCTGCCCTAGGGGATCAATAAAGTATTCTGATTCTGATTCTGATGTAAAACACACTGATGCATGAAATGCACTTTAATGAATAAAACTTCTTTTGCAATAAAAGCCCTGTGAGGATTCTCTATATCAGTGGTTCCCAACGTTTTCCAACTCACTTTAAAGTCTCAAAAATGTTTGCGGCCCCGCCCCGACCCCACAAGTGTGGAGGACTTAAAATGCCTTATTAGTATGGAGTTAAAACAGTGTCAAAATTCAATGATCACACTGAAACAAACCCTCGAAGCTGCGCTGCTGCGATTGGCTGAATAGGAGGGAGACATCTGATTGGCTACAGACATTGGTCTGTGCATTTGTGAATCGAAGCGCGTCAGGGGAGTGTCAAAAATCCACACACAAATGCAGCGAAATATATCTGTCAGTGCATTTGCGTGTCGCTCTCTGTGCATTTGTGGATCCTTCTGTGTGCATTTGTGAATTTTGACACTGTTTTAACTCCATATATTCGTATCCTATTTGTAACAACGACCCAAAATGTAATAACTAGTCAATAATGTAACAGATTCTAAGCCCAGAACAAAATAATTTTTTGAAGTTGAAGAAGGCCGTGTTTCCTATTTGCCACTAACCTGCCTTCTTAGTGCACGTTTCTTTAATACATGAATATCTGAACATTTTAATTTCCTAACTGAGTTTGTAACTGATTTTATCATTTAAAACATTATTTCGTATATTTGTAGCTTTATTTATCCAAATGTTTTTCTTTCTCATGTTTTATGGGAGTGTTGTAAATAAATGTTTGGGTTATGAAGCTACTTTGTGGTCTTTGGTAGAGTTTCCTCTTTTGGGGTTTTCAGAATAAAAGCACTCCAATATTTAATTAATCCAGCACAGAGACTCTGACAGATTCACACCACTCAACCATTGACTGACCCCTGAAATAAATATTTTTCTAGATCCGCCCCTGCCTACTCTGGAACATGTTTGTGTTAGAAATGAGAATAAAAATAGACAAACACACACACACACACACACACAGATCTCTCCCCCTCCTGCTCCCACTCTCATCATTATTTTTCCAATAAAATCAACGGAATAACTGAAGCTCGTCGTCATGTGTTGGGGAGGATTGGTGGTTTGTAAAAAGCTCCGTCCCTCCTCCCTCTGCATTGCAGGTCTGAGCTGCTGTAACCAGAGAGCGAGCGCTGGAGCTGTGGAGCGACGTGAACAGAGCTGCTACACAGGAAGTGGAAAAGTAAACAAGGGCTCTGATAAATATTCAACACAATGCTGCTGCTCTGAACACACACGGGCAGAAATTTGGATTTATCTAAACCTCTGCACAGGCACAGAACAACGCTCCTCAATCATCGGCTGCAGAAATTTTCCCACAGAGAAAACTCACAGTGTATTTGTCTTTGTGGGATTTTTGCATGATTTTCTCTCTCAGTGAGGGGGGGGGTTCCTGTCAAAATAAAGGTTAATGCTCCTCAAATTTATTGCTTTTTGCCCCAAGCAGCTCAGTTTTAAGTTATAACACGCTCCCCCTGCAGCGTTCCTCAACGTCTCACGCTCTTTTATTAATATCTTCTGTGGTTTTCATTTGTGTAAAGACTCTGAGACTTAAAGATGACTTTCTCATGCACTCAGGATCAACTATGCATTTAAACCGAGTCAATGACAAAAAGAGGGTCGATAAAAACATATTTCTGAGTGAAGAATTATGTTTTCTAACAGATTTCAGTAGTTGACCAACATTTCAATGATTTTAGGTTCATTATTTTTTTGTATTTTTAATTTGAGCACCCAAAAATGTCAGGTGGCGCAACCAAATATATGAAAATATATTTATATGTTCCTGTTATTTTTTCTGTGTGAAATTATTGGCAAGTATCTCTCAAGTGTCTGTAGTGACTCATACATTTTCATTTTGTGTGTTTCATTTCTTTTATTTGTGAATAAGATAAATAATTTGATGTTAAAATAACATTTCACATTATTACATTGGTTGCTCCACCTGACATGGAAATTGTTCCAGTCACCAATGAAGTGAAAAAACCTTTTTTATCAGTATTTCAGAGAAATCTACAAACTTTTCCACTTGGTCACAAATGTCATTTGGGCTCCTCTGGCTGATGCAGTTTCCTGTTTCCTGTTTTATTCTCTTCACTTTAAAATAAAAGTCTAATGTTACGGTTGCACCACCCTGACATTTGACAAGGTGAAAATTANTTTTTATTTGCAAAGAATGTTTTATTTAAAAAGGTTGAAGCATAAAATAATGCCACTGTATTTTTAATTTCCATTTACAATAACTGACATTCAATTTTTAGAGTTTAATTACTGTGGATACTTGTCAGGACGGTTGCACCACCTGACATTTTGGGGGTTTGAGGAACCAAAACACAAAAAAACATGTTATATTTTAATAGTTTAAAGATGTGTTCAAATAACACAGGTTTCATAGAATAAAGAAATACATGTGATGAAATACTCAATTCATGATGGAAGGAAATATTGCACTCAGACACAAAAAAGGGGACGTCACCTTATTGACCCCCTAATAAACTCACTGATCACTGTGTGCATGAGCTTTCTATTTTCTTATGCACAGAAATTAAAATCCTGTGTGTCAAAGTTTAATTCACCTAGATACAAGTTATAATCCTGTGGACAAAAACAACAAATACTTGGCTACCGAAAAAATTTTCAGTTGAAACGGCTCAAATATGGAAGCTTATTTCCGCCAGTTAGGTAAAAAAAAAAAGAAATCTTGGCTTTCTCAATGATTGTTTTTGGCCAGTATCAAGGCAAAACTTTGATATAATGATCAAATGTCAAGATTTGGAGATGAAATATCAAAATACTAAGATAAAAAAATCAAAATGTAAAGATGAAAAGTCTATTTCCAGAGATAAAAGGTTGAAAATATGAGATAAAAAGTCCCAATTCTAAGATAAAAAATTGAAGTTCTACACTAATTTTGTGAAAATTAAGACTTGAGGTGTTGGAATTCTGAGATTAAGAATAAAAATTTTAAGGGTGAAGAGTCCAAATTTTGAAATAAAAAGTCAAAATCCAAGGAAAAGGTTCAAATTATGACAGAAAAAGTCACAATCTTAGGATGAAAGGTCAAAATTTTGAGTTCTAAAGTCAAAGTTACGAGATAAAATGCACATTTTAAGACAAAAAGTCAAAATTCTTGGATAGAAAATTGACATCTTGGGACAAAAAGTCAAAATTCTTAAGATGGATGTTGAAATTTTGGGATAATACAGTCTTAATTCTGAGATAAAAAGCCAAAATTTTTAGATAATCAAGTCAAAATAAGAAGTTAAAGGCAAAATTTTGAGATTAAAAGTTGAGAAGATGTGAATAGTCTCAATTGTAAGATTAAAAGTGTTAGAGGTAAACCGTCAAAATTCTGTGATACAATAGTTAAAAGTCAAAATTGAGATAAAAGCCACAATTTTTAGATTTAAAGTTGAAAGTTTGACTTTAACCCAAATTAATTGTAATTCTGGCAAATAAAGTCTGTTCAAAAATGTTTACTTTGATCATTTTTTCTGGCACAGGAGAGAAAATTTCTTACTTTTGCAGGATGTCACGTGCTCCCTGTGTTGTTAAAAAACTCTTTTTGTTATGAACATATTTTAGAAAAAGCCTGTTTGAAGTTTTAGATCCAGACTCTTGGTGCGGTTTCTTCCAGACTCCAGACTTTTCTGATCCATATTCATGACGAACGTTTCTGCAACAGCTGCTGAACAAACGAACCTGTCACACTCTGACGTCTCTGTCTCACCTGGGTTTGCTGTGAGCCTCCTTCGACCCGAACCATCCCCTGTGTTTCTCCTCCGTGACGGCGGCGGCAGCGTGTTCAGACCCGTCCTTACTCTGCCCCCTCCCCGCGGACTCGCTCCTCCCGTGAGAAGAGAACAAGTTCCTCCTCTGCTTCTTCCCCTCCAGCTCCGCCGTGGACAGCGAGGAGGAGGAGGACACGTCTTCTTTGTGCGGCGCCGCCTGTTCCGATCGCTCCTCCTCCTCGCTCAGCATGGGGCCGCTCTTCTCCAGCGCCGCCGCGATGGCCGCCTTCTCCTCCTCGTCCGGTTTGTCGAAGGACCAGCGGCGCCCGTCTCCAGCGGGGCCTTTAGGGAGCGCCGTTATCGTGGACGTGTGCGGGCTGAGGTTCTGCAGAGACACGGACAGAGGCAACGACTTCTGCAACAGGCCGAAAGGATCTACAGGTTTTCCTGAGCCGGGGTCCAGGGGCTGGACGCTGTTAGCATGGCTTCCGTTAACGTAGACGGGCGGCTGAGGCACTGGGATGGTGATCTCGCCGACCTCATCACCGTACTCAGATTTTAGAGGGGACAACTTAGGCGACGTGTCCGCCGTGTGCTCTGAGGGAAAAAGACAAAAAAGATGAAGATAATTAAACACATTCTGCACTTACACAGGCGGAAGGAAAAGTAGTTCCCACTAGCTGGGCAGATAACTGTAATAATCGTTCACTTGCGGATAAAAGCACCAAAATTGGCACACATACTCCTTAGATGTTGCTCTTTTGAGAAAACCATCTGGCCAAATGAAAATTCAAGATGACCAACATTGAATATACGATAATATTGCATTTCACCATAAAATCCCATAAACTTGTCCTATTTGAATGATCTTGGTGTCAAATTATACATTTTTCACTATGTAGAATCCAAATTTGGACCCATGGACTTACTCACTGGCTTCCTTGTTTCATATTTCAGTCCTGGAATCCTAATATTCTGCTAAATATGAGGTTTACATTATGTCTGACTGGGGTAATATGATTGGTAGTCTCTTAGTGTTGTTAAAGGTTTAGTGTGTGTGTGGGGTGGGGGGTGCTGTAAGGGTGTGTGTCCTCACTGCACACACCTATATCAGTCCCTGAAACCTAATATTCAGCTAAATTTGATGTTCATGTTACGTCTAACTGGCCTAACATGCTGGTATCACATGGGATCAGTCTTTGTCTGGTCTCTACCCTTCGACCTGTTCGGCGTGGGTGACCCTGAGTACGATGCTCCAGCCGACACAGCTCTAGGGGTCATGGAGACACACAAACTGCCCACCATGATAAGGTGATGAGCGCTTTGAGACGTGTAACGCAGACAAGTCAAGCATGTTCTTTTAACTCAGACACACACACACTAAACCTCTAACAACACTAAGAGACTACCAATCATTTTACCCCAGTCAGACATAATGTAAACCTCATATTTAGCAGAATGTTAGAATTCCAGGACTGAAATATGGTACAAGGAAGCCAGTGAGTAAGTCCATGGGCCCAAATTTGGATTCTACATAGTGATAAATGTATAATTTGACACCACGATCATTCAAATAGGACAAGTTTATGGGATTTTATGGCAAAATGCAATATTATCGTATATTCAATATTGGTCATCTTGAATTTTCATTTGGCCAGATGGTTTTCTCAAAAGAGCAACATCTAAGGAGTATGCGTGCCAATTTTGGTGCTTTTATCCGCGAGTGAACGATTCTCCTGTAATATGCAATTATCCGCCCAGCGACACTAAGAGCGCATCATTTAGACCAGTGATTCCCAACCTGTGGTCCGTGGCCCCCTGGTGGGCCGTGAAGGTATTGCAAGTGGGCCGCCAAATCATTTCCTAACTAGTCTGATTTTAGTGGAGTGTAATTTATAAGATTCAAATATACGACATAATATTTTAGATGTTAAAACTCAGTTACGAACTCGGTTAAGAAATAAAAAATGTTCAGATAAAACATGTCCACTAAGAATGCATGTTCTTACCACTTGGTAACATGACCCTTAACGTATTAATGATCCAATATGTAATAAAAAGAAATGTACTAAAACCCAAAATGTAATAGCTTGTCAAAAATGTAGCAAGAGTGTGAAGCCAGAAACGCAACAAAAAGAATATATTCAAAGCCAAAATGTAATAACTGACACAAACTTTTGGTAATTTTGATTTGGGCTCAGAATCTGTTACATTATCAACCAGTTATTGTGTTTTGGGATTTATTACATTTTTAAAATTACATTTCAAGCTCAGCACTTTTGTTACCTTATCGACCAGTTACTACATATGGAGTTTCATTACATTTTGGGTTGTTGTTACAAATGGGTTTTTAATTAGGCATTTTATATCCTCTGTTCTTATTGGGTCAAAGGTGGGCCGCAAACATTTTTGAGACTTGAAAGCGGGCCCTGAGTTGGAAAAGGTTGGAAACCACTGATTTAGACAATACCTGGATACTTGAGTCAATTTCCTGTGTCCCTGTTGATGATAAACATCACCTCTAATGACTTAAGAATCAAAAGTTTGAAACACAACCCTTGGAATTATAATCGAATCCTATCAGAGACACCCAAAGTTTCACACCACCACTTCGAATTAGAGATGCAAGATACGGCCTAAAACCAATACCTTGATATTTTAATTTCTCCAATAAATCACTATATTAAATGTTCAATTCAACCCTTTTATTAATAAAATGACACCAGTGTAATGATTCAAACAGACCTTTCAGTAAGATTTATAACATTTGCTGCCAGAAAGGGAAAAATAAAAATCAGGTTAAGTTTAACTTTCCTTTCATTCCAACACACACTTTATATAGCTACATATTTTTAATTCCAGTAAAATAGTTCATTCAGATTTATTCATCTGGCTGAATGTATGACAGGACTGTCTCAATAGATTTCTAGAATTAAAACCATGAAGATTAAATAAAATTTGGAAAAAACATGAAATTAAATTGGGGATGACTTAATCAAACTTTTGTTTCTATAAATAATCTACCTAGATATTGTTTGTAATGTTGCCTTTTTATATCATTTATTCACTCCTACAATTGTAACTATAAGTGAATAAGTTTATAACACATTGGTTTTATGAATTATTTAAAGCCTGACTGAGACTTGATTTGCATAATCTTTGTGGAAAAAAACAAGTTGACTTTCTATGATTCTTCTTTTCCATGTGAGAAGTGTTTTTGACTCAAATAATTGTTGTCAGGTGGAGTTAACTTTCTTATCTTTTGTTGCAGGTGTGAAACTAGAGCTAAAAGTGTAAATATGAAACAGGAAGTCTTGGTGGTTGGAGTTTCAGAAACGTAAATAACTTCACAAACAAGTGAGTCTGCTGAGTCAGAGGAAAACGTAAATGTCACGTTGAAATTTAAATCATGGGGGATCAATAAAGTCTATTCTATTCTATTCTGTTGTATTCTATATTTGATTTATCCCCCAGCCCAACTTCGAAAACTTTGTAACAGCTTCGCCGGCCAACATCTTCACTGCAGGATAAGATAAGAAGAAAGTTTGGATTGATGAAACAAAGGCTTTAAACAGGTAAACGATGCTGCTCCTCTCCTCAGGTGCGTCTCACCTGGGCTGTTGTCAACAGTCAGGTTGCTGCTGTTGCTGGGAGAGTTGGAGAGATCAGAAACCACCACGCTGATGCCGGCGGTCGGACTGAGGCTCCCTCCCCGCGACGACGACTCGCTGCTCTCCGACCCCAGCGACGTACTGGAGCGAGTGTCCGACGACTTCCTCAGCTTCCCTCGCAGGAAAAAGGTCCTCATCTTGCTCCGCCGCACCTCGCCCCCCTCGTCGTCCTCGTAATCCTCCTCGCCGCCTCCGTCGCTCGGCAGCCGCTGCCTCATCCTGTACAGAGAGCCGTAACCGCCGGGCAGAACGGCGGAGGACGAGTCCTCCTCGCTGGAGCGCCGCTTCCCTTTCATTCGCTCCTTCAGCTTCCCGAAGGTGGAGGCGGTTTTGTCCTTCATGACCAGGTCGTACATGCTCGCCGTCAGGTTGTTCCGGGTGAACTGCACCGTCACCTGGATGTCTCCTCGCTCCTTCTCCTTCTTTCCTGTTTTAGAGTTGAGTCTGTACCACCTGAAAAAAAAACCACAACAGAGGAAAACTGTCAGCAAAACAACAAAGGTCATTTCTGCGAAACTCTGACCCTGTTTCTGACTCTTTCTAAGGTTCTATTATAGAAATAAATGGGTCAATGAGGTGGCGTCCCTTTTTTTGTGTCTTAGTGCAATATTTCCTTCCATCATGAATTGAGTATTTCATCACATGTATTTCTTTATTCTATGAAACCTGTGTTATTTGAACACATCTTTACTCTATTAAAATATAACATGTTTTTTTGTGTTTTGGTTCCTCAAACCCCCAAAATGTCAGGTGGTGCAACCGTCCTGACAAGTAAGGTGTCATTAATTTGAGATTTTTAACTTACAGTCAATAACATTTAACTTTAATTTTTATGTCACCGTAATAAAATACGAAGTTGGAAAAATTTATTTTGTAAGAAACGTTTATTTTAGAATTTTAAAGCTGTTGAGAAATGTAAAAAACTTTTGTCCCGTAATTTTCACCTTGTCAAATGTCAGGGTGGTGCAACCGTAACATTAGACTTTTATTTTAAAGTGAAGAGAATAAAACAGGAAACAGGAAACTGCATCAGCCAGAGGAGCCCAAATGACATTTGTGACCAAGTGGAAAAGTTTGTAGATTTCTCTGAAATACTGATAAAAAAGGTTTTTTCNTCATTTCTTTTATTTGTGAATAAGATAAATAATTTGATGTTAAAATAACATTTCACATTATTACATTGGTTGTACCACCTGACATGGAAATTGTTCCAGTCACCAATGAAGTGAAAAAACCTTTTTTATCAGTATTTCAGAGAAATCTACAAACTTTTCCACTTGGTCACAAATGTCATTTGGGCTCCTCTGGCTGATGCAGTTTCCTGTTTCCTGTTTTATTCTCTTCACTTCAAAATAAAAGTCTAATGTTACGGTTGCACCACCCTGACATTTGACAAGGTGAAAATTATGGGACAAAAGTTTTTTACATTTCTCAACAGCTTTAAAATTATCTTTATTTGCAAAGAATGTTTTATTTAAAAAGGTTCAAGCATAAAATAATGCCACTGTATTTTTAATTTTCAGTTACAATAACTGACATTCAATTTTTAGAGTTTAATTACTGTGGATACTTGTCAGGACGGTTGCACCACCTGACATTTTGGGGGTTTGAGGAACCAAAACACAAAAAAACATGTTATATTTTAATAGTTTAAAGATGTGTTCAAATAACACAGGTTTCATAGAATAAAGAAATACATGTGATGAAATAATCAATTCATGATGGAAGGAAATATTACACTCAGACACAAAAAAAGGGGACGTCACCTCATTGACCCTTATATAAATGAGTTTGTTGTTATAAAGTGGCTTCTTCATGTCCCACTAATGCACATAAACATGTGCAGCCAGATTTCCCAGAACACCTTGGGCTCTGCTCTTAGATTAGAGAATAATAAGGTGAAAAACAAAAGTGCTTTAACAGAGAGAGAAGTCGACATTTACAGGACAGAGCTGAGAGTAAAGTCCCTCACTGAGCAGAAACACAGCAGCTGTTCTTAGAAACGCAGTAGGCGTACCAACACCGGTACGCTCCCCACGCCGTGACTCATGGGAAACTCTCATCTGGGGCGCAGTGTCCGGTTTAAAAACATATCATGACTGAGAAAAATCCCCTGGTTCGCATGTGTTTCTGACACTTTTTCACTGCTACAGGGAAGTTTACAGCACAGGGACTGAAACTGAGAATTTATTTTTTCATTTCCTGAGCTGCACCAACGACTCTGCACCATCTCACCTCAACCACAAACACTTTTTTATTTATGTCTGTTTGTTTGTGAACTACGAGGCTGAGACACAGAAAATGAAACTCTACTTATTCTAACAACCGGGGTGACCATTTCCTAAAAACCCCATAAACTGATTCCCATACATGGACTTATAGAAAAAATACCCAAAGATCCTCAAAGACAAGAAAGTCCAAAAACAAAACATTTAAATATTTCTGCCAGTTATGAGTGAAGAAGAATATCTCCAAATTTTGACTTTTTACCCTAAAATTTTAAACTTTTCTTCACAAAATATTGACTGTTTGTTATATGGCTTTGACATTTAATCTCAAAATTTTACTTTTTACCTCAAAATTTTGACGTTTTATCTCTTAATTTTGCCTTTTTGTCCTTTATTAGGACTTCTACGACTCTATATTTTGACTTACTATCTCAGAATTTTAACTTTTCATCTCAAAATTGGACTCAAAATTTCAATTTTTGATCCAAAAATTTTGACTTGAAATCTCGAAATTGCGACGCTATCTTACAATTTGACATTTCACTTTAAAAAATCAAGCTTTTGTTAAAATTTTCTACTTTTTATCTCAAAATTTTGACTTTTCAACTCAATATTTTGACTTTTTATCTCTTAATTTTGGCTTTTTGTCCTTTTATTAAGAATACTATAACTCTCTCTGACTTATTATCTCATGATTCAGACTTTTCATCTCAGAATTTTAACTTTTCATCTCGAAATTAGACTCAAAATTTATCTAATAAATTTTGACTTGAAATCTCGGAATTGTGACTCTATCGTACAATTTGACATTTTATTTTAAAATACACAGTTTTTGTTAAAATTTTCTACTTTTAATCCAAAAACTTTGACTTTTCACTCAATATTTTGACTTTTTATCTCTTAATTTTGCCTTTTGGTACTCCAACTAGGACTTGTTTTATCTCTAAATTATGACTTATTATCACAGAACTTTCACATTTTATCTCAATTTTTTTATTTTGAATGAAAGTTTTTCCTTTTTGTCCTCAAATTTTTTACTTTTTTTTCCTCAGAATTTTCTCTTTTTCCTAAAACTTTGACTTTAATCTTTAAAGACAGATCTGTTACTCTCTTTAATATAAAGTAAAGAAAAAATAATTACTTTATGATCAAGAACTAAGGTATTAATAATAAAGCCGATGTCACAGTGGGAAAAAACTGCAGTTCCTCAAGTGTCCACTAGAGGCTGCCTCCAAAAACAAAGGAAACCCCATAAGGGCTCATGTTAAAATCTACAGTTTTACCACCGGATAATAAATGTTCAGAGCGTAGTGTGAAACTAGTTTTTGCCTTTTTATATCATTTATTCACTCCTACAATTGTAACTATAAGTGAATATGTTTATAACACATTGGTTTTATGAATTATTTAAAGCCTGACTGAGACTTGATTTGCATAATCTTTGTGGAAAAAAACAAGCTGACTTTCTATGATTCTTCTTTTCCATGTGAGAAGTGTTTTTGACTCAAATAATTGCTGTCAGGTGGAGTTAACTTTCTTATCTTTTGTTGCAGGTGTGAAACTAGAGCTAAAAGTGTAAATATGAAACAGGAAGTCTTGGTGGTTGGAGTTTCAGAAACGTAAATAACTTCACAAACAAGTGAGTCTGCTGAGTCAGAGGAAAAGGTAAATGTCACGCTGAGGAGGAAAAGTCAGAAACAGAAACTCAGAGCGGGGGTAAGAGGTTTACACATCAAAGAGGAGACATGAAAGAAAAAAGCAACACATTTCTGTCTGAGAGTGAGAGAGGAGCCCGAAACAATTACTGCTCAGCTTTGTTACCAGACAAACACAATGAACCGAGTGACAACGCAGAAAACGCACAAAGACTTCAAAATAAAAGCTCTGCAGCTGCTTTGTTTCATGCTCTCAGCGGGGGAGTTGTCAGGGAGTCAAAGCTCAACATGTCGACGCTGACAGGAAACTGAAAATGTAACAGAGTTAGGACGATGTTTCCTTTTTATATCNCCATTGGCTACAGCAGAATAAAGTGAAGGTTCTGGAGTGGCCATCTCAGTCTCCTCACCTCAATATCATTGAGCCACTCTGGGGAGATCTCAAACCTGCAGTTCATGCAAGACAGAGCAAGAATTTACAGGAACTGGAGGCTTTTTGCCAAGAAGAATGGTCAGTTTTACCATCTGAGAAAATAAAGACCCTCATCCACAACCAGCACAAAAGACTTCAAGCTGTCATTGATGTTAAAGGGGGAAATACACGCTGTTAAGAACTGGGGGATGGAAACTTTTCATCAGGGTCACTCTGGAAGTTTCTGTTCTCGTTATAATTTAAAAAGAGTAAAAACAGTTGTTTGATGACAAAAAAAAATTGTGTTATCATTCATATTCTCTGAGAAAAGGCTGAGAATTCATAAACTTTGCCAGGGCATGTAAACTTTTGATATAGCTGCTTACATCATATTTTATCATATATCATATCATACTGCCTATGGTATTGTAATGTATCATATCACAGCTTATAAATATCATAGCATAACATAAAAAACATTTAGCAAATCTTACCATATTGTAGTGTATTATATCAAACCTTAGAATCTCATTAAATCATATCACGTTGTAACATAAAGTCACGAGTAGCCTGTCAAATCTTATTATATATATATATCAATATAGAATCATAGGCGATCATATAATTGTGCAGTTGAAAGAATCATACTTTAAGCAAATTGTGGAGTACTATCTATCATATCATGTCTTAAGAAATTATATCATATATAATATCATATTGTAAAGTTTTGCTTCAAAGTTACATCATATTTCATATTGTTAAGAACTGCATCAAACTGATTCATATAACCTCATATTGTGAAGTGTTGCATCAAAATAAAAAAGTATTGCATCAGTATTATATCATGTAAAGTCGTATTGAAAAGTTTTGTATCAATTTATATCACTTAAAGGTCATATTGTAAAGTTTTATATCAAAGTATATCATATAAAGTCACATTGTACAGTTTTGTACAGAATTATATCATATAAAGTCATATTGTAAAGTATCTTAATAAATTATATCATATAAAGTCAAATTGTAAAGTTTTGTATCAAATTATATCATTTAATTTGATATCATAAAGTATTACATTAAATTTTATTAAATAATTTCATAACGTTTTACAACATTTTATATTATTTAATTCAATACCATAAAGTGTTGCGTTAAATTATATCATATCTTGTCATATCATATTGCAGTGTTAAGTATTGTAAAGTACATTTTTATCACATTTTATTGTATCATACTGTATCCTATCATACAATATCATAGTATCCCCCCATTCAACAATATATAATACATTACTTTATACTAGTGCACCATACAGTCATGTATTATTATTGTTATAACATATTGTACAGTATCATAACATATTGTATTGTATGCTACGTCACAGCTGAGCTGGAAGCATAACTATAGAACTGTAAAAACTTCCAGTTCAGAAGAAACCTGACGTCACTGTAAGACTCTGAGAGAGGCTTCATATTTGATTATAAACCGTTTATTCAGAGCAGGATTTCAAACCATCAGGAGACCAACACTAAAACAGAAACACCCAGTGACCTGGTTCCCAGCTCCAGTTTGGGAGAAGATTTCCTGCCCCAGCAAAAACAGAGGAGTTACAGTAGGAAGGAAAGAGGAATAACTCATAACACAGGCTGTTATGTAATCATCATCATCATCAGCGTCGTCAGCGTCAGCGTCAGCCTGCTGCTGGAAAAATGTGGTAACACCCAAGAAGAACGCCAGAGAAAACATCAACAGACGCTTATTGTAGTAAAACTCTGAGAGCCACAAACAAGAATCAGGTGGAGCCCGAGGCTGAGTGAGAAAAAGAGAGAGAGAGGAATGCTGCTGCTTTTTATAGACGCTCAGGAACGACAAACGTGACGTCTCACATCAGAGGACAAAAGAAAAAAAACGCCACATAATCAAACGAGGGAGTGTCAGCTGTTGTTGTTAACTAATCTGGACGCACAAAGATTTAAGAACAATCTTCACCACACGAGTGAGAAGTGTGGTTTTAGGTTTCTGGATTTGCATAAAAGTCAACTCCGCTTGGCTTAACTGTCTCTAATCCAGAAGAATTAAACCAAATCACTTTGCGGGATAATAAAGCTGCATGTAAATTCCTGAGCTGAGATTTCTCCGTGGATGTTAAAGTGAATATCTGCAGCTGTAAAAAAAAAAAAGCCTGTTAGGGACGGAGTCCAGTTTCACAGCAACAATAGTATCATTTCTGATTCTGCAGCCAACTCCCTGCAGCCAAGGTGGAGTCCACATTCCTCACACAAGACACAGGAACCGTGTGAGGGGGTTTTCTTAAGCAAAACACTCAGCTACTACTGCTATTATCATCCTCAGGCTCCTGCACGGACGTCATTTCTCTGTACGACGTTGTACAAGTCGCCCTGCCTGTTTTACAAGAAGATCATGGAGCAAAAAGTTGCTGAAAAACAAATAAAGCTGGGACATTTATCGATAAAGATTTGTGACAAATTTCAGCTCAATTACAAAAATAAGCTGTGAAAATATTCAACCCTATATTTGATACATGAGTTCAAAGACCTCTATCTCATCAATGTGATAAAAAGTTTCTTTAAACACCTGTTATAAATATTTTTAAAAACATATTCTACCACTTTGAGGATTGACAAACACATAAACACACAGATATCTAATGTACATTCTTTATTATTTATTGTTCTTATTTAACCCACTATGCAACTTTTCTTAAACTGTACTTTCAGTACAGATGCTTAAGAACCAGCAGTTTAAAAATAATTTAAAAAATTGTTAATGATGATCAATAATATCTAGATTTAAAGTTGACATATGTGGACACAGGGTCTTAAGAGGTTACGTCCATAAATTAGTCTATTCAAAACCTCTTTAATGATAACAAAAGAGTTCATAATGAGTCATTTTTGAGCTGATTTCTACGCAATATTAGATAATCGTACAAGATTTTATCAGACGACCTGTGTGTGTCTAAATTTTTATTGTACAAATTACCGTCATGGTCGATTCTCATGGGATTAAAAACATGGACATCCTCAGAAATTATCTCAAATTATCAAAGCTTCCTCCGTGAAACTGATCTTGTATGAACAAGACTATGGAGTGAAATATTTCAAGCCTTTATTACCGTACATGTTGATGATTATGGCTTAAAAAGAATGAAAACACAAAATTCAGTGTCTCAGAAAATTGTAATATCACATAAGATCAATTAAAAAAAAAAAGATTTTAAACAGAAATGTCAGGACTCCGAAATGTTCCGATACTTCCTTATTACATTTTCACTCTCTTTTTGCTGCATGTAGATGATTTTTGCCACCTTAAACTTATATTACTTGCAACTTCTTACTGTTTTTGCCACTTTTCACCACTTAGATTGTTGCTTTTGCAAAGGTACTTTTAAACAGTTTGTCTTTTTTTTGAAGCAGGGTTGAGTAACACTGGTGTAGAGCAGAAAAGACTGACTGCAAAAGCTGAATCTGTTATTCTGACATTTAAATTTAAAGAAATATAACACTGTCTGATATTAGAATCTAATTTGCGATTAATTGCCGAGTCCTAGTTTAAGGGAGAATACAGTTTTCTGTGTCTGATGCTGAGTCTCTTTTATTTTTTGAAGAAAGTTGCAGGCTTGCTAATGTGGATGCACCTGTGCTCACAGGTCACGTGACTCCTCAAAAACCCTGACAACACAAAATTATAAAGGTAAGTTAGCGGATACGATGCCTAAATACAGAAACTGTAAACACAGCAGCCTACATTTCAAAGCCCACGTACTCTTGCAGATTCTGTTTCCCTAAAGCACCAACCCACACGGACGCCTGCTCAGCTCAGCGAGGCCGTGGAGATGATTTCTGAAGCGCTGTTTCTTGTTATGAATACCTTCAAAAAATACTTCTGTGAATCAGAATGCAACAACAAACCTCATGAGCTCATGTTTGAGGGTTTTGTTGGAGTCGTTTTTTGTAAACAGTCTCGTTCCAGAGCTGCAGAGCAGAACAGCAAACACGTATCTGCTTCCCCATCTTTCCAAAACAGGAAAAGCACAACACTCCACCCGTCCCAGCGTGACACCACCACCTCCCTCATCCACTCGGGAAAAAGATTCAACCCCTCGAAACCTCCCTTCAACGCAGGACGGGCCTGAAATTACAGCACAAGTAGGCTATCATCCTGTTTTATCCGGAGTGTTCCTGGTCCCCGTGGAGCTCTGTGTGCAGACAGAAGAGACTCTATAAAATCAACCCGGTGCCAAGGGCGCAGGATCTGTGTCGACTGTGGGACTGAGCGGAGCGGCCTATTCATCAAACGCACGGTTCTTAAAGTGAAGCTGCTCACAGATATTTCTTTTGTTCTGCCGGAGGAGTCAGACATGGTTGAGAGGCTTAAAGTGCTCCACAAGGACGAGAGGAGCTGTATCAGCGATATCTTCAGAAAACACAGCTTAACAACCCGACACACACACAAGTGAAGACACAAAACATAATATTTTATCAAGCTGGATTTGAAGAAAAGGCTATTGTGTCCCTCTAGAGCAGTGGTTCCCAACCTTTTCCAACTCAGAGCCCACTTTAAAGTTTCAAAAATGTTAGTGGCCCACCTGTGATCCTACAAATACAGAGGCCACATTGCTTTTTAACAACAACTTTTTTATATTTAGATATTTGAACATTTTTGTATCCTGTGTCATACCTTGTAAATCATCATTCCCTATATTTTTATCTTTACACAATTACAACACCCACCCCACTATAAAAATCATACTATTTTGGAAAAAAATTGGCGGCCCGCTTGCAATACTTTCACGGCCCACCAGGGGGCCGTGGACCACAGGTTGGGAATCACTGCTCTAGCGCCACTGTAGTATCTTAACATGATTTACAGCTCAAAAAATCCTTCTTTTTCCCTCACTTGTGTTCTATATTTCAGCCTCAATTTCTCTGAGTTACTGTCTCTTTAAGGATTCCTGCTCCACACCCTCTTTCCAGTCCCAGAGGCAGACCTTGGTGTTTGAGGCCCGCGCCTCAACATGCTCATTTAAGGAGTACAGTTCTACTACAGCGTTCTTATGTCTTTTAAAAAGGGTCTAAAGTGACATTATACATAACTGGGTTTTAATTATGAATAGAAGATGCCAAAATATCCAGCACAAAACTGTTGTTTATCTGATTACATCTGCTGTTATCCCAGAGCCAAAGGCTAAAAAATAGCTAGTGGCTAAACACAAGCTAGAAAACTGGACCAATTGCTAATAACTAAAGCACAAGCCACAGGCTAAAACAAAGGCTAAAAGCTAAAAAAGGAGCTAAGGACTAAAACAGATGCTATTGGCTCAAACATGAGCTAAAGGCCAAAACAAGAGATAAGGCTAAAATGCAAGTACAAGACCAAAAACATGAGCTTAAGTCTTGAATGCAGGCTAAAGGCTAAAGCACTAGCTAGAAGCCAAAAACCAAGTTAAAGGCTAAAACTCAAGCTAAAGACAGAAGTACAAGCTAAAGGCTTAAACACGAGTCAAAGACTAATACATGAAACAAAGACTTAATAGGAACTAAAGACTTACACGAGAGCAAAAGTTCAAAACACAAGCTAAGAGCTAAAATGCGGGCTAAAGGCGTAAACATGAGTAAGAGGCAAAAAAAAACAAACAAAAAAAACAATAAAACAAGTAAAAGGCTAAAACAAGAGCAAAAGGCCATGAGCTTAAGGCTAAGACACAAGTATGAGTTAAAAAAGAAAAACAAGCTAATGGCTAAAACATGAGCAAAAGGCTCAAATGCGGGCTATAGGCTAAAACACGAGTTAGAGGCCAAAAAATAAGTAAAAGACTAAAACTCAAGCTAAAGGCTAAAGTACAAACTAAGAGCTAGAACACTTAAGCAAAAGGCCTAACATGAGTCAAAGGCTAAAACATGCACTAAAGTTCAAAACAGGAGCTAAAAGCTAAAACAGGAGCTAAAAGCTAAAACAGGAGGTATAAACTGAAACAGGAGCTATAAACTGAAACAGGAGCTAAAGGCTAAAACAGGAGCTAAAGGCTAAAACAGGAGCTAAAGGCTAAAACAGGAGCTAAAGGCTAAAACTGGAGCTAAAGGTTAAAACAGGAACTAAAGGCTTTAACAAGAGCTAAAGGCTAAAACAGGAGCTAAAGACTGAAACAGGAGCTAAAGGCTTAAACAGGAGCTAAAGGCTGAAACAGGAGCTAAAGGCTGAAACAGGAGCTAAAGGCTTAAACAGGAGCTAAAGGTCAAAACTGGAGCTAAAGGCTGAAACAGGAGCTAAAGGCTTAAACAGGAGCTAAAGGTTAAAACAGGAGCTAAAGGCTAAAACAGGAGCTAAAGGCTAAAACAGGAGCTAAAGGTTAAAACAGGAGCTAAAGGTTAAAACAGGAGCTAAATTAAAACAGGAGCTAAAGGCTAAAACAGGAGCTAAATGTAGCCGGCTACTAAACTACACTACAACCTTAAAGATTGTATGCTGTTAGATACATTACCTCATAAATACTTTTCTGAATTGTGTTACAAGTTAAGAAAAACCCTTTTTTAATGTTTAATACATCGACCTGAACTCTGAGTCTGAGCTGGAGTTTTCAGAAAAAGCTGCCAGACATTAAAAAAGCTCTAAACCTCGGGGGTAATCGCTTGTTCTGTCAGTCTTTTAAAGCTGATGTCACTTCGAATTAATGTGTTTTTAACTCTTCTTTTACACATTAATGCAGCTGAAGACCTCCTATAAGCAAAGCCCATTAGTCAAAGAAGTAAAGCCAGACAAAACCCCAAATCCTCCAGCCACAGACCTAACCTAACCGAGTCAGAGAGATGAGACAGAGACGACAGGAATCTGCCTTTGACCTTCACGTTTTTAACACAGCATCAGAGTCAAAGTGAAGTTTTAAACCTGGGTGAATAGTTTCTGTTGTGTGTTTGTAGCTGCAGCTGTTTACAGTGATCTAATCTCAGTAATTGACTCATGTTTGCAAATTTAATACTGGTGTAAACAGCACCAACTTATTAAGTCTGGAAACAGGCTGAAGACGCAGAGTTTTTCTTATACAGTAGTTAGGATAGAATGAAATAAGCTTTATTGAATCTAAACAGAGGAGATTTTCTATACATAAGGGTCAATGAGGTGACGTCCCCTTTTTTGTGTCCGAGTGCAATATTTCCTTCCATCATGAATTGAGTATTTCATCACATGTATTTCTTTATTCTATGAAACCTGTGTTATTTGAACACATCTTTAAACTATTAAAATATAACATGTTTTTTTGTGTTTTGGTTCCTCAAACCCCCAAAATGTCAGGTGGTGCAACCGTCCTGACAAGTATCCACAGTAATTAAACTCTAAAAAGTGAATGTCAGTTATTGTAAATGGAAATTAAAAACACAGTGGCATTATTTTATGCTTCAACCTTTTTAAATAAAACATTCTTTGCAAATAAAAAGAATTTTAAAGCTGTTGAAAAATGTAAAAAACTTTTGTCCCGTAATTTTCACCTTGTCAAATGTCAGGGTGGTGCAACCGTAACATTAGACTTTTATTTTAAAGTGAAGAGAATAAAACAGGAAACAGGAAACTGCATCAGCCAGAGGAGCCCAAATGACATTTGTGACCAAGTGGAAAAGTTTGTAGATTTCTCTGAAATACTGATAAAAAAGGTTTTTTCACTTCATTGGTGACTGGAACAATTTCCATGTCAGGNTGAAAATGTATGAGTCACTACAGACACTTGAGAGATACTTGCCAATAATTTCACACAGAAAAAATAACAGGAACATATAAATATATTTTCATATATTTGGTTGCACCACCTGACATTTTTGGGTGCTCAAATTAAAAATACTAAAAAATAATGAACCTAAAAACTTTGAAATGTTGGTCAACTACTGAAATCTGTTAGAAAACATAATTCTTCTCTCAGAAATATGTTTTTATCCATTTTCAAAGAACTTTTTAAAAATACGTTTTCAGACCCTCTTTTTGTCATTGACCCACAACTGACTGCTACAATAACTCGTATAATAACTTCGTTTATTTGTCTTTTTTGACAGAAAGAGGCTGCGTCCTTGGTTTCTGTGTCTCTGTGTTTCTGGTGGTTGGAGAGGACATGCTTTTAAAACGCAGCAGTGGGCTCAGCTGTGTGAAAGTACTGAGAGGAAGTTGGTGTTGAGGTTGGAGATCATCGCGTCCAGATGTGGAATGTGGTCTGAGTCTCGCCGCCCGTCTGCTACTTCTGCTTACGAGGCCTCAAACCTGACCAACGTTCGAGGACCTGAAGGTTTTATGAGCCTGTATCAATAAGATCAGAGTTACACTCTCCGTCTTCAGCACTCTGACTCTAATTGGACGTTTCTGGTGACGGTTGGGCTGATAGAAGCAGAACTGGGAGTAACGACGCTGGATGTTCGAACTGAGCGTGTGCAGTGTTAGGGCTGCACAACTTGCAAAAATAATCCACATTTTTTAACAATTTAACAATTTTAACACATTTTTTGGAAGTGAACAACCCATAAAAAGTTTTTTAACATTCACCTTTTCTAGTAATTTTTCTGTCTTTTTGCCTCTTTTGGACCATTTTTGCTACTTTCAGAATATTTTCTAAACTTTTGGCCACTTTTCTTGTCAACTTTTCTTTCTTTTTGTCCATTTTTGTTACTTTTTCTTGTTGTTATTCTCCATTCTTTTTGTCTTTTGTGACAGATTTTGCTCCTTTCAGAGTATTCACCAAGTTTTTTGCTTATTTTCTTGCAAAGATTCCTTGCTTTTGACCATTTTTTGCTTCTTAAAACTCATTTTTATTGCTTACCATTGTCGTTTTTGCTACTTTTTACCACTTTTTTTTTTGTCTTGCAAAGTTTTCAACATTTTGTTTCTTTGGCTGAGTAAAACTGGTGACGAGCGGAAAACATCTACAGCAAAACAGTTTTTCTGGAATTCTGAGGTTAATAAAATACTGCCCTGTCTGCGATCAGAATATTGGAGAGTTGTGAGTGAGAGTGTGCAGATTTTCAGACGTCTACTTATTCAAAAGTTGTTGAAATTCCTCAAAACACTTGGTTCTAAAACACAGAACTAGATCTTCACAACATTTGCTGCATATTGACATCATCCCAACTACAGACTGGTTTGAGGGGACGGGCCTCAAACACTAAGGCCCCTTCATGCTCAACATTAAATGCTCTGCTTTCATTTCCACCCCCTGAAATTAGTTTGTCTTAATACAAGGAACTTTTCTCTTGCCCCATTGGCAGATTTTTATCCCTCTGTACAAGCAATTCACACTTAATTTTTGTCTATAAATAACTCGAAATAAGACATTTTTGTGGCCTGGTCTGGTAAATTTGGCTCAAATTATGTTTTAAAAGTTCCCCTGGCTACCAGAACGTCATTTTCCTAAATGATCAGTGTTTTTACCAGCTACATAAGAACCATAATAAAATCTCTCAAAATATCTTAGTTTGTATAAAATTTGAACAAATATTTTCACCTGTAGGCCGCCATTGTTGTTTACGCCGCAATAACGTCTGGGTAGTGATGTCATATGGTTGCACCAGGCTGGATCTCATACAGGATCATATAAGTCCTGGAGCGGACTTCAGTGGTTTCCAGAGGAAGTTTTGTGGGTTTGTGTTGGAAAATAGTCGGCACAGCATTTGGCTTTAGTCTCCGTTTATAATGACCCACACCTGTCAGCTCTTTCATCAGCATGGGCCGGCTAAATGCAGCAAATGCTTCTGGGGAGAAGTGGCCAGAACATAGCCGCGGCTCCATGGGAAGTTGTTTACGCCCACAAGAGATTTCCCACAACTTCCTTCTTTTCTTGTCTTTTGGGAAGCTGTGCAGACCAATGACTGTATATAGAATGGACAGCGTGGCTCCGCCTGTCACCGTTCTACGATTATGAAGCCAAAAAAACCCGTTTCTCTAGCCTCCATTGTGCAGCCAGAGTCTGCGCAGTAGAGAATTTCTGGTGGAGCCAAGTAAAAAAGAGAAATAAAAATATTTATTTCTTCTTCTTCAGAAGGTTTAGTCTCCTTTTGGCTCTTTCCTGAAGTTTCTTATATCCCCGATAAAAACTACTCACGAACGGCAGCTGTCAACTATCGTAAAACGAAACTTATATCGCGGTTTTTAACGTCCAATAACTAATGAGAAANGTGCAGACTAACATCAGTCTCCTTGTTTCCTTTGGACTGAAAAGTGCACCCAAAAGCAGCCACATGTGGCATTATTATGTTTTTTTCCCTCCTCAAACCTCGTGACTTACGGCGACTAGTAGTGAGGAAACGGCCAAATCCAGATGCTCGGCACCAAGCAACCAATCTACGTCATCAACCCAGAATGCATTGCTGCAGTAAAACAATGGCTGCGCCCGAAGGATAGAAACTGTGTTTTAAACTGTATTTTTTTAAAAAGAAAAACTAATTTGTTATGTCTTTTAACAACAAATTCTAGTTTGAGACAAACATTTAAGCAGATTCATGCCTGTTAGTCCTTACAGTCCCTTTAAAGTGCATCTTTTTCCATCATTTCATCCAAAACACTGAACTAAATAATGATGTTACTATAATATTTGCTTCAAGATGTTGAGTTTAAGCAGCACACAGTGGGAAAAGTGTTCAAAAGTGACACTGTTGTAATTTCATGTGTAGTCTTCTGTTATTCTCGTCTACTTTGTGTATATTATGATGCTGCTGTTTACCCAGCTCTAAGTTCTCTGACCTGATCTGAACCACAAAACAGGAACAAACCCAGTTAAGTTTGCTGTGTCACAGTGACCTAGATATTTAAACGTCTCTGCGTCTTCTGGTTCATCTACACGACCAACGAGACCGGTTACATTTCCTTTACCTGGAACACAAAACATTTCTTTATGTGTCGACCTGTTTTTGCTTCACAGGGCCGAAACTAGGGCTGAACGGTTTTAGAAAAGTCTAATTGCAATTTTTCTGGCAGATACAGCGATTTCAATTAGATTCACGATTTTCTTTGAATCAAACTTTAGTGAAATTTTCACAATTTACAGTTAAATTTACAAACTTGACAGAAAATTACATCAAACCATGGAAACATCAAAAGCTTTTACTCTAATGTGAGGATGAAAATAAAAACTGAAGGTAAGAATTGTTTCAAACTTTGAGATAAAAGGTCAATATTTTGATATGAAAAGTGGAAATTTTGAGAAATAAAGACAAAATTCTTAGACAAAAAGGCAACAACTAATTAAGTTTAAGAAATCAATTTAACATTATGTGAAAAAAGTCCAAACTTTCTCATTTAAGGTCAAAATTTTAAGATGACACAAGTCTAAGATAAAAAGTCTACGTTCTGAAATAAAGGCAATGTTTGAGATAAAAAGTTGAAATTTTGATATAAAGAGTGAAACTCTAAGATTAAAGTCAAATTATATGAAATAAATACAAAATTATGGAATAAAATTTAAAAAAAAAAATGAAAAGAAGATTTGTAGATGAATAGTCTAATTTTGACTTTTATCAAATCCTCAAGTCTAAAACCTATTCTTGTTATTTCTAAACCGGACTTTTTAAATTGTGCTTTTAGTTATTAAAAACTGAACAAAAAGAGTATTTCTTTGACTCTTAACTTTTAAAGATAATGTAGTGGCTGTAATTTCTTAGGCTTTGTTGCAGGTGGACTTCTCTCTACTTCAGTCTGAATCTTTGAAAGAAAAAACACGTTTGAGTCATGTTAACGATTTTCCTTAAATTGAACTTAAGTGAAGTTTTCACAATTTACAGTAACATTTATAAACTTGACCGAAAATTGCATCAAACTATTGAAACATCAAAAGCTACTTCTACTGATGGTAAGATAAAAGGTCCATATTTTAATATGAAAAGTGAAAATTTTGAGGAATAAAAACAAGAAGTCAATAATTTCCAGAGTTTAAGAAATCAATTTAACATTATGTGAAAAAAGTCCAAACTTTCTCATTTAAGGTCAAATTTTAAGTCTAAGATAAAAAGTCTACGTTATGAAATAAAGGAAATGTTTGAAATAAAAAGTTGAACTTTTGATATAAAAAGTCCAAACTCTAAGATTTAAGTCAAAATCATACGAAATTAATACAAAATTGTGGGATTTAAGGGAAAAAAAAATTAAAAAGAAGATTTTTAGATAAATTGATAACCCTGAGTCTGACACCTATTCCTATTTCAAAACCAGACTTTTAAATTGTGCTTTTAGTTATTAAAAACTGAACAAAAAGAGCTATCTTTGACTCTTAACTTTTAAAAATAATGTAGCGCAAAATATCCTTAATTGTGTCAAGTTAAATAAAACAAATACAAAACAATGCTGAAGTTCAGAGTTAATTCCTGTTAATATTACAGAGTTACTCAATAAACATTAAGACTTTTATAATCCAATTAAAGATTAATACAGTTAGTTTAAATATATTTTTCTTTTATTTTGGTTTATAGAAAGTGGAAAAGGCTGAAGTTGCAGGAAAAACTTAATTTTCTGTGGACTAAAAACTGAAATCTAAGCAAGTTCTTATGTCTTATATGTGGCAAAAACTGTCTTATTTTTCTTGATTTGTGCCACATTCACCAGACCAGCTCATAAAAATGTCTTATTTCAAGTTATTTAATGACAAAAATGAGGTCTGAATTGCTTGTAACAAGTCAAAAAATCTGCCAATGGGTTAAGAAAAATTCACTCGTAAAGTTTCTTGTATTGAGAAAATATTCTTAATTGTGTCAAGTTAAATGAAGTAAAATACAAAACAATAACAAAATTCATAAATCCAAAGAAAAAAAGGATTTTTCCAACAGTCTCACACTCAAAGACAGGTGTGTGTGAAACAGCTGATATAACAGATCCTGGGTCAGTCAGGAGCAGGAAAAAATCAGCGATCACATGATGACGATGTTTGAAATTGCGATTTCGATCAGAAAACGATAAATCGTTCAGCCCTAGCCAAAATGATTGTTTACGTTAAGTTAATCTAGAAAACCTGAAGATAGAAAAACGTCCAGCTCGACTTATCGGGTCAGTGTGTTACGTAACATCATCGTCCATTTGACTGTTCGCTCTCTCTGCAGCTGAGAGTCCGTCAGCTCTTAGCTCAGGATTTTTCTGGATGTACATCACTTACACACACTCACACACACTCACACACACACACAGAGTCTTTCTGCCTCACTCAGCAGATGGAGGCTCGGTTCTTCAGCCTCACAAACACTCAGGTCTGAAACACCACAAAGGGAGTGAGGAGGGAGGGAGGGAGGGAGGGAGGGGGTGGAAGATACTGAACGTAACATCTGAATCATAAAAACAGCTCAGCGTGAAGAATCCCTCATCAGCAGAAAAAAGACTCTAAATCGTTTTATTGTGAAGGAATATGAATATGAAGGAGAGCTCAACGTTCAGCAGAAGCTTCTCACAAATGAGTTTTTCTTTTTTCTCTGTTATGTGGGTGGTTTGATATTTTCTGGCAGTAGTTTCCTTCCAACAGACCCTGCAGGGGAAATCACCTGACGCCCACCTTTCCAGGATTCTGCTCCACTGATACTGCAACCGCTTGGTAAAAATGTTTGTTTTTTCTGCTGCTGATAAATAAAAAATGTCCCTTCATAACTCCGTTACTTGCGTTCAATTAACAGGTGAATATGGGTCAATGACAAAAAGAGGGTCTAAAGACGTATTTTAAAAAAGTTCTTTGAAAATGGATAAAAACATATTTCTGAGAGAAGAATTATTTTTTCGAACAGATTTCAGTAGTTGACCAACATTTCAAAGTTTTTAGGTTCATTATTTTTTAGTATTTTTAATTTGAGCACCCAAAAATGTCAGGTGGTGCAACCAAATATATGAAAATATATTTATATGTTCCTGTTATTTTTTCTGTGTGAAATTATTGGCAAGTATCTCTCAAGTGTCTGTAGTGACTCATACATTTTCATTTTGTGTGTTTCATTTCTTTTATTTGTGAATAAGATAAATAATTTGATGTTAAAATAACATTTCACATTATTACATTGGTTGTACCACCTGACATGGAAATTGTTCCAGTCACCAATGAAGTGAAAAAACCTTTTTTATCAGTATTTCAGAGAAATCTACAAACTTTTCCACTTGGTCACAAATGTCATTTGGGCTCCTCTGGCTGATGCAGTTTCCTGTTTCCTGTTTTATTCTCTTCACNAATGTTACGGTTGCACCACCCTGACATTTGACAAGGTGAAAATTACGGGACAAAAGTTTTTTACATTTCTCAACAGCTTTAAAATTCTTTTTATTTGCAAAGAATGTTTTATTTAAAAAGGTTCAAGCATAAAATAATGCCACTGTATTTTTAATTTCCATTTACAATAACTGACATTCAATTTTTAGAGTTTAATTACTGTGGATACTTGTCAGGACGGTTGCACCACCTGACATTTTGGGGGTTTGAGGAACCAAAACACAAAAAAACATGTTATATTTTAATAGTTTAAAGATGTGTTCAAATAACACAGGTTTCATAGAATAAAGAAATACATGTGATGAAATACTCAATTCATGATGGAAGGAAATATTACACTCAGACACAAAAAAGGGGACGTCACCTCATTGACCCATATAAGTTAATAAAGCCACACGTATGAGGACTATGGTTGAATTTGAAAGGGCTCAGTAAGTCTTGAACGCTTCATTTTAAAGTCACTACTTTGTCTCCAGTATTGTAGCACCAATAAGAGGAATGACCCTACAATTTAAAAACAAAGATAACATTTCAGTTACATTTAAAATTTGATCCCTGCTTGAATGAACAATAACCCACGGTGGTCTTACACACTGCAAAAACGGAAATCTAAGCAAGTCATTCTGTCTTATTTGCAGTAAAAATTGTCTTATTGTTTTTAATTTGAGCCACATTCACCAGACCAGGTCATAAAAATGTCTTAGTTCAAGTTTTTTTAAGACAAAAATGAGGTGTAAATTGCTTGTAACAAGTCAAAAAAATCTGCCAATGGGATAAGACGAATTTTCTTGAAATTAGAAAGATGTCTTAAAACATGAATCTTTTATCTTATCCCATTGGCAGATTTTTTTTTTTTACTTGTTGCAAGCAATTGATGCCTCATTTTTGTCTTTAAAAAACTTGAAATAAGACATTTTTATGACTTTGTCTAGTAAATGTGGCTCAAATCAAGAATAGTAAGAGAAATTTGACTAAAAATAAGACATAATGACTTGCTTAGATTTCCGTTTTTGCAGTGCAAATGCTGACGCTTTGGACAAGTTTGATGAAAATCCAACTGAGACAAATATGAGATGATGAATGTATGAATGGATAACCTGTTGCCCCATAAACGCAGATCATTTACGACCCTTTAAAGTTATATTCCAGTTATTGCTGATGTTGTTGACAACACTTTAGTGAATGATTTTTTCTCCTCATAAATCCACTGCTGAAGTTCAGAGTTAATTCCTGTTAATATTACAGAGTTACTCAATAAACATTAAGACTTTTATAATCCAATTAAAGATTAATACAGTTAGTTTAAATATATTTTTCTTTTATTTTGGTTTATAGAAAGTGGGAATGGCTGAAGTTGCAGGAAAAACTTAATTTTCTGTGGACTAAAAACTGAAATCTAAGCAAGTTCTTATGTCTTATATGTGGCAAAAACTGTCTTATTTTTCTTGATTTGTGCCACATTCACCAGACCAGCTCATAAAAATGTCTTATTTCAAGTTATTTAATGACAAAATTGAGGTCTGAATTGCTTGTAACAAGTCAAAAAAATCTGCCAATGGGTTAAGAAAAATTCACTACTAAAGATCTTTCTAATTTCAAGAAACTTTACAAGTGAATATTTCTTATCCCATTGGCAGATTTTTTGACTTGTTACAAGCAATTCAGACCTCATTTTTGTCTTTAAATACTTGAAATTAGACATTTTTAAGACCTGGTCTAGTGAATGTGTCTCAAATCAAGAAAAATAAGGACATTTTTACTACAAATAAGACAAAAGAACTTGCTTAGATTTCAGTTTTTGCAGACATCACTCCTTTTATTTACAGCTAATTTTGCTCTTTCAGTTCCAATATTTTCAGAAATAAATCCACAAAACTGGTGTTCAGGTGAGTTTTTTGTCAAAGTGAAGCTGGTTTTCAGTCTCTATTCCAAAGGTTGAAGGAGACGCGAGCGTGTTGACTCTGAGACGCGTTGCCCGGATTCACCAAATACCACACGGAGACACCGAATGTCCCAAGATACCAAAGTGCTGACACGTCAACATGGCAGGCTGACTCTAACCTTCAAGTGACCAGCTCCAACAGGAGGAGACTGGTTCTGCTTTCATCTCACATTCAGGGCTTTGAAAGACACAGCAGAGCTGGACGCTTCTTTCCTTTCTGCCTCAGAGATAAAACAGAAGAGGAGGAACATTTGTGATAATGATCAGTGAAGTAAAAGGTGATGCACTTTCAGTCCCTGTCACACGTGATAACTGTGATGGAAACTGGGGTAGGTGTTATACGGGTCAATGACGTGCAATATTTCCTTCCATCATGAATTGAGTATTTCATCACATGTATTTCTTTATTCTATGAAACCTGTGTTATTTGAACACATCTTTAAACTATTAAAATATAACATGTTTTTTTGTGTTTTGGTTCCTCAAACCCCCAAAATGTCAGGTGGTGCAACTGTCCTGACAAGTATCCACAGTAATTAAACTCTAAAAATTGAATGTCAGTTATTGTAAATGGAAATTAAAAATACAGTGGCATTATTTTATGCTTGAACCTTTTTAAATAAAACATTCTTTGCAAATAAAAAGAATTTTAAAGCTGTTGAGAAATGTAAAAAACTTTTGTCCCGTAATTTTCACTTTGTCAAATGTCAGGGTGGTGCAACCGTAACATTAGACTTTTATTTTAAAGTGAAGAGAATAAAACAGGAAACAGGAAACTGCATCAGCCAGAGGAGCCCAAATGACATTTGTGAC
>RPOG01002015.1:3847-112382 GCA_008086565.1 Thalassoma bifasciatum
TAACCTTCAACAACTAAAGGTCACTTAAACAACTGGGTGGTCTGAGTGCAACAAGGGTCAGGAATCAGCTTAAATCAGTTCATATTCTGTTCTACAAGAGACAAGTGAGTCAACACAAAATGCTTTTTATATCCTGCACTAAGCTCCAGAAGAAGAGGAACAGAATAAAACTGAACAACAAAAATGTTGTCTTCCCTCTCAGGAGGAGACAGGAGCAAGAAGCTGGAACACTTCAGAGGAACATCTGGAAGGACACTGTTTACCTGAAGCCAGGAGAGGAGAAATCCTCTCATGAGAAATCAAACAAAAATCTAATTTTAAACGTTTTCTAACTCAAATCATACTTAATGGTCTTCTATATATTGTGAATTTCTCAGAGATATTTACTTTTATTTCTTCATACTTCAGCTGGCTTGTGACCAAAGCAAAGTACTTTAGCGGCTAAATGGTGATGGTTACTAAATACAAACATTTTCACACTGGAGAGTTGTATCAAGAAAAGAAAGGTTTACATTTTTACACTCATAAAGGAGTTATGTTATCATTCTCTTTTTCTCTTTACAGAATCAACGTTTGCACATCAAAATGAACTGTCAGGGTGTTGGTTTAAATTGAAATATTACAGTTCAGCATTTCTTGTCTGAGTGCAGGTGGTCACAGCATGTTTTTCTGTTTTGATGGGGTGGCCTGGGTCTTTCACGTCATGCCCATAGACTTTATAATAATGGATGCAGTCTCCATGACATCAACTGTCTGTTTCTTAAGCCATATTTTGAAGCGAAACAGCTGGTGCAGCAATATTGGAAATGGGACAGGTATTTCTGTTCACCACTGTATGTCACTTTGGACAAAAGCATCTGCTAAATGAGGCTAGCAGAAAATCAAAACTATCATGAAATCAACAAGGCTTAGGAGTTTCTATTGATGTAAACTTCATGTCTGTGGAGCCACAGGTTTTACCAGAAATGTGAGTTAAAAAACTGTTACTTTTTCTTCATCTCTCAGAAAGTCCCCTGAAAATTAACATTAGAGCAGATGGGGACAGATGATGACTTTCTGTGACAGTTAGCCACCTGCAAGCTTTGTTCTTTGTCCTTTTGGTGTCAAGTGTCCCTAATCAGAAGCAGAACAAGATTACCTACGTTTTGATGCCTAATTTGTGTATGTGGAGTGAAATTTGTGGCCTCTAGGTCTGTTTATCTAAAAAGTTTCCAGGTGATTTCTCTCCTGGTCCACACTCTAAAATTCAAATCCTCACTCTACAGTTTGAACATTCCACCACATACACACCAATGTTAAACTGCTGCAAGGGCTGATAAACTTCATGACCTTTGAAGAAGTTTTGTGAAGAAACTATAAATGCTAGAAAGAACCTGAAACATACTGAATAAGGCCAAATGATGGCTGAACATTTTGCAGGTGGAATGAAGTTTCTGGCTGAGAGTATGACTGAATGAGAAGGGTCTGAATGAGGCTGAAGAATTGGCTGAAATCTTCAGAATCTGAAAGTTCTACAGTCGTTCTTNGGCCTGTTTATCTAAAAAGTTTCCAGGTGATTTCTCTCCTGGTCCACACTCTAAAATTCAAATCCTCACTCTACAGTTTGAACATTCCACCACATACACACCAATGTTAAACTGCTGCAAGGGCTGATAAACTTCATGACCTTTGAAGAAGTTTTGTGAAGAAACTATAAATGCTAGAAAGAACCTGAAACATACTGAATAAGGCCAAATGATGGCTGAACATTTTGCAGGTGGAATGAAGTTTCTGGCTGAGAGTATGACTGAATGAGAAGGGTCTGAATGAGGCTGAAGAATTGGCTGAAATCTTCAGAATCTGAAAGTTCTACAGTCGTTCTTTCTGGAAGAAAAATCGCGAAAAAGTGAAATATCTTTGAAAATATAGCTGAAACTGGCGTGCAAAGTCATGGCCCCCATGTCGTGAATGAGCCGGTCGTTTTGAAGTTTGAACGGTGAAAATCGGTTGAAATTTGTGGAAGAAGAAGCGGTCCAAAAAAGTGGGCGGAAGAAATATAATAAACTTTTTTGACACAGAAGAACATAAGCTGTAAATGCCTTGCTGCAGTCACAGCAATAAAGAGCAATAAAGAGCACAGTTAAAAAGCAACATTGTATGAGCCACTTCATTAATTTCCCAAAGCATCAGGTACACTGTATCACACACTCCTCCTCTGGACATGTGATCAGCTTGCTTAAAAGCTTCCAGCAGACAAGAAACAGATTGTGCAGAAGATAAATTTTGATTCAGGCTCTGCCACAGTAACAAAAGGCAGAAATCCTGGAACCACTCCTTTTTTTTTTTTTTCAATTCTACATCCTACTAAAGAGGTCTAACTCTGGGCTCATCTCAGCGCTGACCACACTTTCATGGATTTACATCATTACAAACCAGGCTCTGTCCCAGCTACAGCTTGGGTTTTACAAGTCAGAGCACACATTTGTTTATGAATGAATCATGTTTTTTATAATGCAGAAAAAAAGGTATGATGTTTATGAAGCCACCAAAGCTGCCTTCAATCTGCACATCTCAGTGTCCACAGATCAGCTCACCTTTATCAGTCTTACATGAAGTTGGCTCAGATTGAATGAGTTTGTGGAAATGAAGTGTGACCTTGAAGCATGTGTACCAGGGCCAATTATAGCATACACCTGATCAGGTGTTGATGAATCTGGCAAATGAAAACAAATGTACTTAAAGTAGGACACCCCACAAGATTTGCCATAGAATTTATGACATGGAGGGATGCATTACAGGGGAAAAAAGAGTCTTATTTGTGCTGGAGAGCAACGCCACAGAAACAAAGGTAGAGTGAAATGAAGCTGTATTGTTTGGCAGCCAGAAAAGTGGCTTCTTGGAGTCAGAAAAACCACGTCTGCATGGAAAACACTGCAGCTGTTGGCAGTATGGATGTGACAAACCAAACACCAGCTGAGTTTAAACATTTAATTCACACATCCTTCATGGGGACTTGAAGTGATAAATCTGGGGTGTCTCAATATTAAATACCCAAATATTATTATTCATTTCCGTTCAGGTCCAAAAACATGGACAGATGTCCGTTAAAATGTTTGTCAGTTGTGGAAGAAGCTGCAGTCAGACTCCAGCCTGAGGAGTGAGAGGAGCACTTTCCATTTTTGCGTCAGCTTCAGGCAGAAGTGACAGCGGAACAGATGAATGTGCACCAAGACTGATGTAGATAATAAAAGATCTTTGGTATGCAGGACTGAAAACTGGCTTCATTGACTTTATTTGTGGCCATCTAGTGGCCTTGTGCATCACGTATGAGTAGAAGGGAGAGTGATGGTTATTTCAAGCCATTTGGTTGTGATCTCATGCAAATTAATGTATTTTGTTATTAAATAGTCCCCTTTTACACATACGTATCAGATTTATATGAAACTAATTTGAGGGTGAAGTAATAATCTTAAATCAATCCTTTAAATAATTCAGTTTCCTTGAAAAATCCACCTTAAAAGTTTGATTAAGCATCCTCTGATAGTCTCTGCAAACTTTACTGGGGACATGGGAGTGTATTAATCACTGAAAATGGCCTCTGGTTTTTAAAGTCAATCTATATGGGAAATAGTCATTTGTTGTTCAAAGAAAACAGCTGATAGTTTGCACTGCTTGTTTACCTGTGGTGTATTTTACAGAGATTGGCAGCATTAGAGTGAAATGTTAGATACATTCTTGATGCTACATTTAATCTCACTAACTATTGATCTGTGATCCTATGTCAGTCTGTCTGAAAATGCTCTGCGCTCATATGATCTAATGATTCTCCTCCACAGACTGATCTTCTTCACTATCCTGCATTCCACTCTGACAAGAAATTTGCATGCACAAACTCAGACCTGGCGTGGGGTTCGAGCATATGTACCCTCTGCTCATGTTCAGATTGGTAAATACTGATCTGTGCGTGGATATGAGCGCACACCCATTTTCCAGTTGTGCACTTTTGATAACCACTAAGTATGTACTCAAGTAGAGATATCTCAGTCATCAAGATAGCGTGACAGCTGAAATGTCTCAGTATTACGGATAAACTGGTTGAATAAAAAAAAAAAAAATCCAAAATATGGAGAATATGAAAAAATATCTCTCACACACACACACACACACACACACACACTCACACACACACACACACACACACACACACACACACACACACGCACACACTCACAAACACATAACTGACATCAACCAACATTAATCTATGGAGGAACTAGACCACAGCTTCTTACCTGACATAGATGATTGCTGCAGGTCTTCTCTCCAGTTTGACGATGGGATCATTGTTCTCAGGCTTGGTGGTGTTAGGAGACAGAAACCAGGACATATAGCGGCCATCAGGACGCTCCGTGATCAGCAGCGGCCACGTGTCAACAGCAAGATTGAAATCTGGACAGAACAAAGTCACAGGAAGGCTGAGATAAGACAAGAAGGACCTCTTGTTCGGTATAGTGGAACATTTTTCATCTCTCCTCACCATCTCCTGTTCATGTTTGTTTTAGGTTTTCTGTCAAGAAACGAACAGTGGAAAGTATCACTCATCATGTGGGTTCAACAAAAAGGGTCTGTGTCAGCTGGAACTGCTTCATCTGACACTTCTTCTCTTGACAACTGTTGCAAATACTGAAAATTACCTGGACTATAAGTGTTTTTGCAGTTTTCAGTGTGTGTTCTAGACTACACACACACACACAGACACACACACACACACACACACACACACACACACACACACACACACACACACACACACACACACACACACACACACTGCTCTCACTGTTTGTTTCAGACTATTTGAGGAACCCATTAAAAAGTCCTCACAGCACCATTAAGTGAAAACTTATAGGAACTGAATCCTCTCTCAGTGGCAGCTTGAGAAGTGCACCCTGGGGTGCCAAAATAAATGCTTACGTGCCTTCCTTGTTGGGAAAACACAATGAACTGCCATGTTGTGCCCGAAACATGTCTTAAGTGCTCCCTAAGACACTTGGTGTTGCCAAACACACCCTGTGGAGCCAAAGTTGCCCAAAAGTGCCTTCTTGGGAGCCAAAACAAGTGCTACCCCAGTACCCCAGAGCCACAACTGACCAAACTGTCCACCTGATGGGCACAAGCTACACTCGGCTGGTGAAAGCATCATAAACTGGGAGCCTCCTGGGGCCAAAACATACTCCACAGTGCCTTTTTAGAGTCAAACATGTTCAAAAGGGGCTTTTTGGGAGCCAAAAAGAGTGCAGTGTCTGTCTTGTCAGCCCCTACCCTTTAGAATGTCTGTGTATGCCACTGGTATTTGGTGCCTTCTTTAGTGGCAAGAATCAAATGTTGGTGCTGTTTTTTTCTCTAAAAAAATGCCAAAACATGCACCAAAGCTCACTTGGAAGACAAAATACACTAGTGCCCTCTCACAAGCCAAAAAGTTGTAATTGAGCGTCCTATTGAGAGCCAGACACACCCTATAGTGTCACCTTGGGGGCCAAAATACATGAAAGTGCCTGTAGTGGCGTTTCCCTGGGGTGTCAAAGCCACAAAGAACTGCCGGCATGGCAACTTGATTCCAACGCGAATGACGAGAAATGTTTCTTGTTTTCTGAACTTTTAATGAAAAGGTTTGAATAACATATACAAGTCACACGGTAGAAAAACTGTCTGCTCTTATGCCTGCCACAGTTCTGTCTCTCTCACTCATAAAGGGGCATCACACACAAATATACGGGGTGGCATAGAGAGGGAGGAGCCTAATCAACATAGAGTTTTACCTTCCAAAAGATTTTATCCCCAACAATTACAGGGATGACTTTTAAAATATATAATGTGGTCTGATCACCTTACTTGATTTTATGAGTATCATTATTTTTCAGTTTGTGAAGCACTTTGTGCTGCCACCTTGTGTATGAAAAATGCTCCATAGATAAAGTCTGATTGATTGATTGATTGATTGATTGATTGATAGAAACAAGGCTACAGTAAATGTGTACTGTAATCAAAGCTGAAGGCGGTCCAATGAAAACTGGAGTGTGTGACCTTTTTTTTCTTGCGGCGACTATTTTTTGGCAAGGCAGTATATATTTTGTATTTTTCATGTGTTTTTTGTCATGTATTCTCCTCCTTGATTCAATGAAAGAGGGATATTTATTTAGAGTGAAAGCATGAATTTCTGAATGGGTAATGCATTTATTTTGACTTACCGTGTGCCTTCTGTCTACTGACATAATCTTTCAGCTTGTAATGTGCAGCCCAAACATCATTATCTTCCATTCTGGTGGAGATCCAGTCAGTAACTTCATACCTCCGCTTCTCGTAATCCTGTAGACGACAGAGAAGAATCAGTGTTTCTATATTCACCCTCCAAAAAGAGCTGTGTGTGACACTGACCTTGGATTTCTCCAACACCTCTGAGTGAGGACACTTGTTCACCTCACAAAGCACCTGTCCTCTGCACACTGACACCAAGAGGAAAGATCCAAGCAGAACCAGCAGCCGCTCCATCCCCACAGCTCTTCAGAGTGACTCTACCAGCTGCACACACACTGTGCCAAAGAGCATCATGACACCTGTTTATCAGGTCAGACGGACGCGCCCACAGCTGCGCCGCCTCAAAAGGAGGCTCCTGACTATGACTCATTTTGGGTTGAAGAGGACTTTAGGTGGCACTGGTTTTAAATATCTTTCATGATCAGATTTAACTGATGGATACTTTTAAGAGGACATGATGCATGGGGAAAGCTTCATGGTGAATTATAAAAAGAAAAAACTCATTGATTATAAATGAAGCTTAAAGGTTTAAATGTGGTCCGGCTGATGTGTCCCTCCACTCCCTTACACTGTATGTACGGTGCCCTCTGTGTCTCGAGTCGGGTCTGTTCTGGCTTACTTTGCTTTCACAACACTGGTGCGTCCCTCAGGTGTCTTCAAAACCCATCCAGGTATCAGTTTTTTCCCTTTTTATCCTTCGTACGTGCGTGCATACCTGCCTTTGTGCGTGCCCTGGCTGTGCTGCTTATTCTGTTGCTTGTCTTAGACTTCGTCCTGGACTGCTGTGATAAACAGATGTCTTTGTTAGGCCCTCTTTGAGTGGGGCACCATGTTTTCTGTCTTATGTGAATGGCAATTTTTTTAACCTGTTTGGATATTAAAGTGAGTTCCATCGAGTGATAATTAAACTTCCTTTGGCCAATATATGAATTGTCTTAGGTGTGTGTCACTGTGTGGCAGCGCTGTGCTTATTATTAAGTGAGTCATTTCTTAATAGATTAAAAGAATATGATGGCTTTAACAGTTGAATAAATTGTAACAAAAACATCACACAGTTGGCAAGAAGGTTGCCGGTTTGATTCCCCGTTCAGGCAAGGTGGGCCTTTCTGTGTGAGGTTTGCATGCCCCCCCCCCGTGCTTGTGTGGGTTCTCTCCTGGTACTCCCTCCCTTCCTCCCACAGACCAAAAACATGCCCACGTTAGGTTAATTGATTATTCTAAATTGCCCGTGAGTGTGAGTGTGTGTGTGAATGATTGTTTGTCTCTATGTCTACTGACTGGTTACCAATCCAGAGTGTACCCTGCCTCTTGCCCAATGACAGCTGGGATAGGGTCCAGCCACCCGCGACCCTGAATAGCAGGATAGACGGTTAAGAAAATGGATGGATGGACATCACACTGCTATATGAGGTACTTATAACAGATTCTAGTTAAATGTGTTGTATTTGTGCAGGGGTGGATCTGCCAAGGTGGCATAGGGTGGCAGCTGCCCTCCAAAAAACAAAACCTTGCTACCCCTGTTGCCACCCCAGTTATTAAGATATAATTTAAAGAAAAGTTATGCCTCATCAGACACATCTGTGAATCACCAACTACGGTGAATGAGATGATGTGACACTACTGACCCCCCCCATCTCCAGTATCCGCCCTCACGGCAGTTTTCACCTGAACACAGCAGCGTGACGAGACAGAGTTTTGAGTAACACAGTTAGACTGAGAGAAAAATAACAAACCATCTGTCAAGAAATGGAAGAACCATGAGGGCCTTAGAGTTGTGAGGTCGAGATTAAAATGAGAGAAATTCACTAACTGACTATGGGAGAAGCTGAAATCAAGATAAAAAATCTAATTTTGAGCTAAAAAGTCAAAATTTTAAAGTAAATAGTCAAAACTATGGGGTGAAAGTTAAAATTGTGCCAAATCACTTTATAGTAAAAAAAAAAAGAAAGAAAAGAGAAAGAAATAAAAAAAGGAGAAATCTCAATCAAGTCAGTTTTCCATTTTGATATTTCTGACTGGCAAAATTTGGCTTCAAATTCATGTTGCCATTGTTCAAATTTCTCACTTCAAATAGAGAGTGAGTCTTGTAAATAAATGCTTGGGTTATGAAGCTACTTTGTGGTCATTGGTAGAGGGTCCTTTATGGGGGTTTTCAGAATGTGGTCACTCATATGTTCAATGACAGTTCTTCTCACTTGTTAACACACATTTTCTGGTACTTAATGTAAAATGACCACAACATGTAACCCATGCACCAACATCCTGAACCAGTTCTGCTGAACTACAAACAATTCCTGCTTTACACTCAAATTTCATCCCTAAAACACACTTTTTTCAAAACACTACACACAATTCTCTGCATGTGGAACCATTCTCATGAAGAAATTTCCTTTTTTTCACAATGAACACACTGTCATTCAATACTCTGAAGTAAATTTCCTTACTATGTACACTGATTCATCACATGAGAAAACACCTGCAACATAGTTTTACAATCAGAGTCAGAATCAGAATACTTTATGTGGATACCAGTTTTTTCCCAACTCTGGTAAAGAATGAAATAAAGACTTCTGCCGGCCGACAATAGTTTTATGTTCTTTGCAAAGAAAAGGTCAGTTAACACACAAGCAGCATGGATGCCATCTGACCCCGAGTGATGGGAGTCTCAAAAACGTATACCGTAGGGAACCACTCCCCTGGGGCTTTGTTTCACACCTTCTCCGTCTGAGGTACATTTGGGAACAAAGTATCTTAAAATCAAAGGTTCTGAGAGGGGGGGGTCCAGGATGGATTTTCAGGTGTGATCTTTGGGAGGACACAAAAGGTAAGGTGCAATGGGAAAGATTGTGGTGAGGGAAAGCAGGAGGGTCTTTGTTTCTGGGAAAGGAGTAGCCAAGTGTCCCTGGGAAATGCGGTTGAGGTGTAGCCATGGGAAGGGCACAAAGGGTAAGGTGTGGTGAGGTGGGGAGGCGTGAAGACAGGAGATAAGCATTTGGTGGATGTGAAAACAGGGTTTTTCAATGTTAACATCAACATTTTAATCACACTTTATTTATGTATTCATCAGAGCTTTAGCACAAAAGAGGAACAGGTGAGCTTTTCTGATTTTTCTCAGTCTTCTTGAAGATTTATTTTCTGCTTGGAGCTGTAAAGCCTTTGATCAAACTCCACAAATGTATGTGTGTCTTCTCTAAGCTATAGAAAACCCATGTGGAGATAAAGCAGTTGATACTGTTCATGACTGGAATCACCATTCTAGGCACTATTTTCACCGCTGTTTGACCAGGGAAAACACAACTTGGGATGTTGATGAGGTGATGTGGTCAGATAGAAACAGAAGAGAGGGAGTGGCATAATTTTTTGTTTGATTGTTCATCTGTTTGGTTTTTTTTTACTGTAGCCATATGAAAAAAAATCTTCAGTTGTTTTTTGTGTGAACTACTGTATATGTAACATGGTGTCATTAGAGAACAAAATACTATTTTGAAAAGAAGTAACATTGTTTTGAATGTAAGGTTTCATTTTGCAGGAGAACTGAGGGGTTTTGGAATAATTTGATGAAACAACACTTTTGATATGTTTGAACTCTGGATTCCTCTGGTGGAAGGCAGAGTGAATATTCGAGGTGGGGGCTACTGACGAGACTTCAGGACCCCAAACAGGTATGACGTCACTGTTGTTGTGATAACTATCAGAATCATTCTTTCACTAATTACATTTTGTCGGTCAAGTAAACTGTAAAACATGCTTGGCAACTGAAATGTGAACAATCTAAACTTTCTCACGCAGGACAATGTGCGACAAAGACATTACTGTTTATACTTTGATGACATCAGAGGAATGGCAGACGGCCAGCCGGCTGGCCCCATGGCTCCTTTTTGAGACAGTCTCCAAGTCAGTCCTTCACTCTTTCAGCAGCTCAAAAGTAGCATGACTGGATAGACGGCACGTCTCTACTGTTTCTCTTTCTGACAGTCCAAATATGTTGACACATGCACATGGGTTGTGGCTCTCGTCTGTCATTGAACCATGCCTCCCTCTTTCTACACTGCAGCCATTGTGGTGTAACCTGGTGTCATCATGCCCTCATACTAACTTTGTCACGTGCACACACTGTCCCGTATTATGGAGAGAACTTGACACATGCAGGACAATGTGATATGCTATCTGTATGAGAGGTATCTGTTCTCTGTGAGCCTTTAAGATTTCACTTTAACAAGCTGAAGGCACAATGATTATCTCACATTTACTCAAACCACATCAGAAGTGCTTCTTCCACTAAAACAGATCATTTAAAAAGACTTAATATGTCAGTTAACTGAGTGTGAACAAAGGGATCACAGTTAATCTAAAAATGAATGCCAAAAATGTTTTTTTTATAGCATCTTCTAGATTTATATTTAGAACAAATGCTGCTCTGAGAGTGATCTCCAACCATGACTTAGAGTGAGGAGACAGCTTTGGAGTGCTCCTTATGTCATTATGTAACATAATACAGTTCATTTGGAGCTGTAAAGTCTTTGATCAAACTCCACAAATGTATGTGTGTCTTCTCTCAGCTATAGAAAACCCATGTGGAGATAAAGCAGTTGATGCTGTTCATGACTGGAATCACCATTCTAGGCACTATTTTCACCGCTGCTTGACCAGGGAAAACACTACTTGAGATGTTGATGAGGTGATGTGGTCAGATAGAAGCAGAAGAGAGGGAGAAGTGTAGCTTTTTTGTTTGATTTATTGTTTGTTTGTTTGTTTGTTTGTCCTATATAAGGAAATTGTTCATTTGTTTTGTATGTAAACCACTGTATGAGGAACTTTGTATTGGTTGGGCTGTTCACTTAATCCTTTTTTTCTTTTTGTTTTTATTTAGGGCGTGTTACCCCTTATTTGTGTGTTCAGAGTATAAAAACATTCTAAAATATGTTACGACACACTCATGTATGTACTGTCTTTAGTCAGTATAGCACTGAACAAAAAAGGCCTTTGTCATGATCATGAATTTGTTTTTTTCAGTTCATTTTCATGAATGCAGTAGAAGTGTTTTACATTCATTGTAGTGTTTTACACTGTGCACATCAGTGTTCAGCTGGTTCTTATAAATGTCTGTTCATATAGTGGTGTGTGTGTGCGCGTGTGTGTCATTAGAGAACAAAATGCTATTTTGAGAAGAAGTAACATTGTTTTGAGCGTATTGCTTCATTTTGTAGTGGAATGGAGGGGTTTTGCTTGTTGTGTGTGTGCTTTTTTTAATCGTGTGTAGAGTTCTGAGAGTATGAAGCATGCTTTCAGAAAGTGTGTGCAAACTTCAGCCGGAAAACTTTAAATAACATTTCATGAATATTTACAGGTCTTGACCCGCTCATGCTTTTTTGAAAGTGTCTTGGAACAACATTTGTACTGATTTGGAGCTAAATAAAGATTAATTGATTGACTGATTACATTTGCAAGAATGGAGGAGTTCTAGTTCAAAATCTGCTTCCTAAACATAGCATCACATCTGCTCCACATCTTCAGATCCTCTAAACCTGCTGGAGTCATGAGGTCATTACATAAGGATCTCCTAAGTAGCTCATGAAACACCAGAGGGAAGGTCTCAAACACCAAGGTCTGCCCAAAGGTCTGCCCAAAGATCTGTCCCTGAAGGAGCTCCAGAGGGTCAGCCAATCAGAAAAAAAGTATTTTGGAGAAGTGGCAACTTCAGTATGTCAAGGAAGTAAAAGAAACCTCGCACCAAGCCAAAACAAAGCCATTTTCACAGCCAAAATAAAAACGTTTACAGCCTGGTACAAAGAGGGTCTTCAGGCTGCATTGCTGACTTCTCTGCCAGCACACACACTGCAGGGGTGACGTTTCTCACTCCAGGCTGTCACACACACATCGATCGAAACCTTCACAGATTTAGAGACCACACACTTTGCAATAACAAAAGACGGACAGCGCACGATTTTCTCTTCTGGTCTTGTAGTGTGTGGTGTGAACTTTGGAGCAGACACACACTCACTGATTCTTCTGAAGAGAATTTACTTCTTCATGCTCAACACTGAAAATCTTATGTAGGAAAATGTGACTTTGGTGTAAATAAAAATGAAAAAGTGTGTGACAAAAGCAGGCAACTGAATGAGACAGATTTTTAAACAGCCGTTATTATGGTAAAAGATGAGCGTTATGATGGTGCTGCACGTGATTACTGAGCAGATTCATCCATTACAGAAGCAGTTTTGGTCCACATCTTCTCTTTCTCTTTCTCTGTTATGGTAAGTTTTGGACAAACTGTTACATAAACATTCATACTATTGCCAAAAATTAACTAGCTGGTCTACCATTTTGGGAGTTTATGAGTCTTTAATTTTCACCAGCTCCATGTCTTTTGTTTGGTTTTAATTACTGTTTAATTGATGTTGACGTTTTCATCTGTGGGTCATGAGACATGTCAGTGGGAGTGAGACTGAACCAACCTTTTAAAACTGTTCACTGTGCCTTTGTATGGAAAATAAAATCCAGAGTTGACTTTTACTCTGTACAAAGTATTTCTAGCTTGTTCTAAATGTTGTCCAAAACCCTATCAGACTCAAGGTCATGACATCATCCTGGATATCAGAACTGCTGTGATTCAGAAAACAAAGCATGTCAAAGACTCAGAGCGGTGCTGATATTCAGAACAGCATCTTTGTTCCTGTCTGTCTGATAAAGTGATACTGACAGTGTTAATCACTCCTGCAGAGTCAGTCCTTCTCTGAGTGCTGGGTGTAAAGAAGCTGAAATCAGGTCAAATCAGCGTCCAGCCTGTTAATAGTTTAACATAAAAGTCCTCCCTCTTCTCACTTCACTCATCAAACATGGCAGCTTGATCAGCTGCCCCAAGCATCAACATCTCAGGCTGTGAAGCCTCTGGGCTCAGCGCCGTACAGCTGCAGGAGTGATGGGCTCAGAGAAGTGGATTTGGGCGTTGTCAGCAGAACAGTGGAGATAAAGAGTGGCTTCGTGCGTCCTTTAAAAGTCCAAACCAGTCTGAACCTGCCCCGATTCTGCTCCTCTCAGACTTCACCAGCAAGCAAAGCTCTTTACTTTCTTTTTTTACAGTATATGTATATGTCTCTCCAATGCAACAGAAGTCATTAGTTTCCTTTTTCCACATGTTACTAAAGGTGTGTCCACACTCCTCCATAATGATGCCATTATCCTCCTGGCTTGGAGGAGTCCAAAGTTGATAAAAACCTCAAGGGGAGATAAGCGGGCCCTTGCCTTTGTGTGCTCCACATGTTCACACTCACTCAGGCTGTGACACTGGAAGATTGAGTCTGTTTGGTCCACACTGCATACATGGAAATCTAAGCAAGTCATTATGTCTTATTTGTAGTAAAAATTGTCTGATTGTTCTTAGTTTGAGCCACATTCACCAGACCAGGTCATAAAAATGTTTTATTTCAAGTTTTTTTAAGACGAAAATGAGGTGTAAATTGCTTGTAGCAGGTCAAAAAAAATCTGCCAATGGGATAAGACGAATTCGCCCGGGAAGTTTCTTGAAATTAGAAAGATGTCTTAAAACAAGAATCTTTTATCTTATCCCACTGGCAGATTTTTTTTTGCGTCATTTTTGTCTTTAAAAAACTTGAAGTGAGACGTTTTTATGACCTTGTCTAGTAAATGTGTCTCAAATCAAGAATAGTAAGACAAATTTTACTAAAAATAAGAGATTATGACTTGCTTAGATTTCAGTTTTTGCAGTGCAGATACAACATTTTTCATAGGAGCTATACAGATTTGCAAGTTGAAGACAAAATCTTGAACTTTGGGCATCATTTTAGGCCATGAACATTAAGTTACGAAGAAAATCCTCTTACAGTTTTTCATCATCAATGTGTGTAATACACACAAGCCCTGTTTGGGGTTGATCTGATGAAAACTCTGGACAGGTTGGTTGAAAAGCATACCTGGCAAGTAGGAAAATTCCAACTTTGATGCCAAATCCCCAGACTTCCTGTTCTGATTTCCCCATATTTTTGTAAAGGTTTCGGCATGATAGATGGGTGCAAAAAAATTCCTGCAAATCAGACTTTATGGGGGAAAAAATTATTATTTTTGGTTGCCTCCTCTGTCCACACCAATTAAGTTATGAAAAATACTTAGATAACTTTTCACTGTCTATGTGTTCGGTATGAAGATGATCTCTAAGAAACTTTGGGAGCAGTTTGTTCAAACATATGCCCTACAATTTATCAAAACCTGACATTTAACTCAAACTTCTTGTTTGGAATTCACTATGGTTGTGAGAGACTTACAGTGTATCACAAAAGTGAGTACACCCCTCACATTTCTGCAGATATTTAAGTATATCTTTTCATGGGACAAGACTGACAAAGTGACACTTTGACACAATGAAAAGTAGTCTGTGTGCAGCTTATATGACAGTGTACATTTATTTTTCCCTCAAAATAACTCAAAATATAGACATTAATAGCTATTTGTTTGCCTTCAATATGTCATCTCAACAACTGTGGAAGGGCAACATTAAAAAAACAAACAAACAAAAAACATTCATGGGGCTTTAGATCTGTCACATACTTCCACCAAGTGGCAGAGATGCCTAAATCAGTTTGAGTTAAGTCAAGGACTCCTCTCATTAAAATGTAGTAACTCAAAATGAGCTCTACTATTTGGTCGAGGGGTAGTTAAAGGGTTAAGTCCACCATAACTCTCTTATACCTGGGGGAGCAGATGGGGGAACAGTTTAGAGCCTCCTCTTTAGACCCTTTCAGACTGTCTGTGTTACTGTTTCAACAGCAGATGGCGCAACGAGACAAGGAGGGAGGCGTGAGGAGGTAAACGGGTGGAGGAGCGAGAGAGAGAGAGAGAGAGAGAGAGAGAGAGGGAGAGAGAGAGAGAGAGTTCTCACTAACGCACCTTAGCATCCTGGCTCTCCTGGCTATGCACCTGCAGCCTCGCCTTGCAGTCCGCCTGCTCCTCCTCCTCCTGCTCCTGCTGCCTCTGTCCTCCTCCCCGGCGCTCGGACAGCGGTAGTGCGCACTGGGCTGCAGGAGTGCGCGAGGCGGCAGCATGCACCTGGAGAGGAAGCAGCCCGCCAAGCCAAGCAGCGGCTCAGCCGGAGACTCAGCATCATGCGGGGCGATGCTCTAACAGCGGGGACACGGCAGCAGAGACGCGGGCAGGCACGGAGCTGCGGCATGGGCGTGGGGGGGAGGCGCAGCCTGCAGGAGAGCGATGTGACTCCACTGGCGTAAGGAGGGCGGGCGGGGGGAACCCGAGTCGTGTTGGATCAGAGTGTCCCGGGCGTATTGAGAGGGCTTGGTTTGGTTTCTTTTTCTCTGAAATTCAGCAGACACAGTACTTTTTCTGTCCCTGTCATCTTCACGAGAGTTTAAAGGATGGAGAAAGGCGCACAGCAGCAGCTGCTGCTGCCCAAAAGCGCAGAGGGTCCAGCGGAGGATATCTCCAAAATCAACGACGAGGAGTTGCTGAAGTGGGGCAAGGAGGAGCTGGTGCGGCGCCTGCGGAGAGCAGAGGCGGAGAAGAGGGGCGTCATCGTGGAGCACGGGAATCTGATGCGGGAGGTGAACCGCAGGCTGCAGCAGCACCTGAACGAGATCCGGAGTTTGAAGGTGAGAGGAGAGTGGAGCTGAGGACAGGGAGCTGCAGCCTCACTATTCCTCTTTCTTTTTTGGTCCTTTTGTAGAGGGCTTGAATGACTGTGCTGATCAGGATGTGTCAGGTTGTGTAAATCCTGTAGTCTTCAGAGAGGCAGAAGAGTGAGCAGACAAAGGTCACTCATCACTGAACCTGTTGAATGTCTGTTTCTGTAAGCGTGCACAGCAAAACTTTTTCCAGAAAAATCAGACTAATTTACTGGTGAAACTACGGCCTACAATTGACCTAATTTGCACATTTTTACTGTCAAAATGAGTACAGTAATTAATTGTATTTGAATGTACAGTATCTTACTGTATAAATGTATAGAAACAGAATGTTACTGACAGCAGGTTTACCTGTCTACTTCTCTGGATGTTGCAGTATTTGCTCTGTGGGAATACAGCAACTTAATGTTGACCATATGTACTTCAATTTTCTGTAGACACATTAGGAATATTTCACCAGTAGTTTTTAAGCCAATGTACTACATGGTGATTTTTGCTGAAACAGTTTGCAGCTTCCCATCTGTGATGATCCTGTGTTCACCAACACTAAGATGACATGATTTTTAACCAATCAGAGTCACTTATACAGTCCATTACTTAACAGCAGCCTCCTCTATTAACTATGTTGCCTCTTCACTCATGGTTACAATCACTGTTAGGATACAAATCACAAAGGCATTCTGGGTAGAACCCCTCAGCCTACCTTACCCCTTCCCAGCTGTTTAGCTGAGATGCAGCTCCCAAGTTTTACCCAGAATGCCAGTGTTAACTGCAACATAACAATTATTGCGACCATGGGTGAGGGGGGAACATGGCTCAGCAGCAGATCCCTGACAGTGATCCTCAGTCGTGAAAAGTCAACTTACAAAAAAAAACAACTTACACTTACAAAACCGTAAGTGGGAGTATTTGACTGTTAGGACTATAAGTGAGTGTTAATATTCCCAGAATGCAATGCTTATTAGTCTTATACTGTTATACCAAAACTACATTTACATCAAAGTCTGACAGTGTGGGATGTTTTCACCTGACCAAAAGTTTTATTTAGATCCATTTTATTTTACTTAAACATCTGAACATTTGCTTCTGCATTATATCTGAAGGTAAGGAACCCTGAGGATGACTGAAACACTTTCTGCTTGATCTCACAGACTTCTGAAAGGAATAAAAAAAGCATAGTTATATTTATTCAAAACACATTAGGTCTATAAAAGCCTACTTCTTCCAGTTTAAAATGTTTAAATGAAGAACTGACTTTCTTGAGATCTTTGTCTGCCCATATTTAGTAAAAAATTTAAATTCTGTCTTTTTATCTAAAGTTTTTGGACTTTTTGTCTAAAAATTTCAACTAAAAATGGGCCAAAATTTCATTCTCTACAAAGTCAAGTGTTCATTTGTATTTTTTAGCTGTGGAAGTGGGCTTCCATATTGGCTCTAATATTAGCCTAGAAGAGAAATAAAAACAACTCTTACAATATGCCCATTCCTTTTCCCTTTCAGTGTGTTATATGAAGGATAAAGCTCTCCTTGTTAATAGTTGTTGTTTTTTATGTAGCTGATGCTGTATCCTGTCAGTGGTTAAAGTTGTTACCCCATAGCAAGAAAATCCCTGATTTAAACCTCAAACTTGGCAGGTGTCCTTTTTATGTGCAGTTTGCATGTTCTCCCCTGTGCATGTGTATGCTCTCTTCAGCAACCTCCCAGTCCAAAAACATACGTCTTCAAAAGAAGGGTCTCTGTCTCTACACAAAAACTTGTATCAGCTTTAAGAGAACTATGAGGACTTTCTAAGTGATCTTGAAAAAGTCCAATATCGAGACATATCAATCAATCAATCAATCTTTATTTATATAGCGCCAAATCATAACAAATGTTATCTCAAGACACTTCACAAAACATTAGCAGGTTGATACATGTTAATGTTAGAGTATTTCATTATTTTATTAACAGAGACCCAACATCAAGACAGGATAAGGAATCTTATCTCATCTTGAGCGGCACATATGCCTGGTCATAAACCACAACTTGGAATGAGATTATCAGCACAAAAATAGGTTATTTCTAAATGATGTTTCTTAGCGTCCTGCTTGGGTTGAGAAGGACTGAGTGGAGTTATGGCACTTTGGTCTGTATGACAACGGAAGTCACACGCCCAGCTGATAGCTCACAGGCTCGCTGCCGACCAACAAGGCGGCGTATTTAAACATGTATACAGTCACAATTATTCCTGCTACTGCTATGCACCACACTGCTGCGTCTCCAAGTTACCTCCTCCACCCCAGCCTCCTCCTGTTAAGTCTGTATACATGTATCATATTCATGTAAAACATTCATGTATAAAGTATGTGCCTTGTTTCGGGGGGGGATCTGCTTTGCACTCCCTGGAAAACTTCAGCAGGCTGCTTGGCTAACCCAGGGAGTACTCTGAAACCAGAGCTGTAACACCAACTATAACTGTATTTATATTTGGCAATAAAAGGTTCTAATCTATGACGAGAATGAAAGTTTATTAAGGAGAAGAGAGATGTGAGTGAAACAGGAGCTGGAATGTCTGACAGAAACAGAACAGAAGCGCTTTGTGCAAACCTGAGAGTCTATCAATAAAATGAAGAGCCAGGTTACGTTTGCTCTGCTTGGTGAGGTTGGAGTTGGTAGATGAGCACTGGTAGGACACAACCAGGATTCACTAACATTGCATGACATGTTTCAGGGCACTGGGCTGTGTGTAGCGCCATACTTCAACAGTTACTCTATGAATTTCCCCTCGTGGGATGAGTTAAATATTTGATCTAATCTAATCTTATCTACCAAGCTATGCCACAAACTGAGTGCACAAAGTTTGCTTTCCTTGCAACACAGAGCGTATAAAAAACCAATAGTACATAGTTATCTATATGTTAGATCCAAATCAAGATCTCACATTTCGTGAACACTCCCTCTCGGTTAAACTGAAAGCACGTTAATGGGGCCTTACATTCCAACAATTGTTTTCACGTTTCAAACTACAGCGCTATGTAACTGTTGATAAATACATTGCGTCGTATCCAGTAAAAGGTCACCTTGAGCAAAGAAAAGTAGAGTTAGAAAAAAAGATGTGCTTTCTTTTCTGAAACAAACTAAAACCAGCTTTAACACATGCCTTAGTCCATCATGATAGTGGGGAGCAAAGGCTCAATGGAAGAGGAGTCCTCATCACTAGCTATTCCAGAAACTCCTCACCACTGATTTTTTTTTTATTCAATTATCAGTCAAAAAATAAGGGTTCCTGTTTTAAGTTACAATCTGCTGAGCCCTTAAGGGGTCATGGAGAAAAAGATGAAACCTTTTTTTCCCCCTGAGATCGCAAATGTTCTCTTGGGCTGTACCTCACCAGTGTTTTAGTGTAAAATATGACCGTGTTAAGTGGTGACTTTCAGCTGACCATCACTGGCATGTTTGGCTTAGAGTCACTGGTTAGCACTGTCACTTTTCACTTTAAAACCCTGGTAGCTCTGTAACAGTTAGAACTTGATAGATGTTGACTCCATGTTATAATATTGTCTGTTAATTGACCAGGGGAAAACTGGGCATTTTTATGCTGCTTAGAGTTTGAATTAAGGGTTAAAAGAACACTGACTGGTTTGAACGAATGAAGCTAAATGTCACTAAAATGCTTGCTCATGATGTAACTCCAGAGAAAACATTTATTATTTATGTGAGTTTTTTTTCCATGTCCCTTTAGGAGCTCAGTAACAATTTTTCATATTTGTGAATCAAATGCCAAAGAAATTTAAACATTTGTCACAATAGCTGATGTTTCAGCTCTCACACACTGACCTGCAAAGTTCTTCCCCCTCATTAATTTATCAATTAAAAGAGTAGAGTGCATGTATGTAATCCCTCTCTGTGCTCCTGCTGTGTGTGTGTGTGTGTGTGTGTGTGTGTGTGTGTGTGTGTGTGTGTGTGTGTAAACCAGGATGTGAACCAGAAACTGCAGGAGGACAACCAGGAGCTGCGGGATCTGTGCTGCTTCCTGGATGACGACCGTCAGAAGGGGAAGAAGGTGTCGAGGGAGTGGCAGCGTCTGGGCCGCTACAGCGCCGGCCTGATGAGGAAGGAGGTGGCCATCTACCTGCAGAAGCTGAAGGAGCTGGAGCAGAGGCAGGTGGACGTCATCCGGGAGAACCTGGAGCTGAAGGAGGTGTGTCTGATGCTGGAAGAGGAGAGGGCCGTGGCTGCGGCTGGAGGGGGCGGAGCTGGGCAGGGAGCTCCGGGGCGCAGGAGCTCCATCGACAGTCAGAGCAGCTTGTCTCAGCTGGGAGGGGGCGTCCCTGCGCCTGGTTTGCTGAGGGACGTCGGCGATGGCAGCAGCACGTCCAGCGCTGGGAGTACGGACAGCCCCGACAACCCTCATCTTAAACCCCCCCCTGTGGGCTCCAACACCGTCCCTGGATCAGGGTCCAGGTGCACGTCCTCAGAGCACCACCACAAACCTGGGGAGGTGTGTGAATCCACAGGCAGGAGGCACAGCTCCACCCCAGAGTACCACACCTTTCCGCAGTCCTGCCGCCCTCGTGGTGGATCGCTTACCAACTTGGACCCTCGTGGACTGAGGGGACACAGCCCCGAGAAACACAGCAAGTCCCCCACCAGGCTACCGTGTGACTCCCACCTCCAGCCCTGCAGCTCTGACCTACTGGCCCAGAAACAGCTCTCTAAGTCAGGGCAGGCCTCACCGGGCTGTGGGAAAGGATCGGCCAAGTCCAGCCCCGAGCTGAGTCAGAGACACCGACAGGTCCACACAGCGGGGGGCGGCAGTGGGAGTCCCGAGGCCAAGCAGGCGGCCATGCTGACGCCTGAGCACCTGAGGAAAGGACGGGTGATTGTGGGGAGTCCTGAGTCTATACGACACCACCATCACTACCAGCACGGCCCCGGGGGGGAGCACGGGAAGGGGAGATACAGCAGCAGCTCCCCCAGCAGGGACACAGGTCAGAGGAGGGCAGCAGCAGGAGACGAAATGGCCCCCCACCACCAGAGTCTGTACAACGGTAGGCACAGGGTAACTCTGTTCTTCTACTTTAATCCATACCCATTCAGACGGCATGAGAGAAAAACACCTGCTGTATGATCACTGTGCTCCTCTCACACACGTCAGACACACTCGTCACTGCTGCTGAATCTAAAGGGACCTTAAAATCAATTGACATGTGAATGAAGTTTAAAAAAAAGATGGCAGCCACTGAGCACAAGGTTTTCTTCCTCATCATATCACCACAAAAAGTTTTAGAGCTCCCATCCTTAAAATGGTGTTTTTTGTTCCGGCTTTTATCATCAGTCATGTCGTTGGAAATTTTAATTTGTCAGGTCTGAACCCCTTACATCCCAAAATACTATATTGTGTTTCAAAACTTATGACTGTAGCACCATAAGGTCAGAATTCATCAGTGACACCTCATTTGAAAGAGTCAAGTCTACTTACAGAAAATATCGTGTTTTTATATGTGGCTTGAGTCCACATCAGGATAAATGCAGCTGAAACACTTTTTCCACTTCAAATATTTCACTTTTGAACTTCAAGATGCTTCAAGATGCTTCAAGATGCTTCATGTTAGACATAAAACATCCACCACATCACTTCTACACCTTCTTATCTACATCTGAAATTTGAGCTTTCAAAGTAAAACTTTGTAGGAGTTCGAGTGCTTTTAGTCTCAGGTGTCCGAACACCAGGCAGAGTTGTACTCACTGTCCACGCTCTTGTTTGAAGACTATGTGCAAACAAAAGCAGCTTCATCAGTGCTCAGTGTCCTCTTTAAAATCAGCTGTGCCCCAGACTCCAGGATAGACTGCTCAGACCCTGCAGGGATTATCTTTCACTCAGGTCAGGCTCGTAGAATGACCTCTCAAAAACAAGAATTTTAGTTTGTCTCAGAGAAAAATGTTTTTCTTCCTTCTGGAGTTTCAGGATCTTTTTGCAGAAAAGTTTAGTACAGAAAGAACTCATGTTCATGTATCCAATAATATCCCTGTGTGTGACATCACAGGACACACTCTGCTGTGTAAGTGTGTCTATTCTTGGAATACTTCATCTGAGCAACCTGGTTTAGTTTTGACAATGCTGTGCACCTCATGGTTTAGTGGACGTTACCCTCTTTTTGCAGGGACTGAGAAAGCACTGGAACTAAACTGAGAGAGAGTGAGAGAGAGAGAGAGAGAGAGAGAGAGAGAGAGAGAGAGAGAGAGGCCTACATCACTCCTGGGTTTGTTTTTCAAAGCAGAGTCTGAGGTTAACAGGCCAACTAGTTGGTAGTAATATTGGCACACACTAAAACATGTGAAACACATCATGACAATGTTCTTGTTTATTTATTTATTCATGCATTGAATTGTCTTGAGTGGGACAAAGTTTTGGGTGGTGTTGTTGAGGCTGTGATAACTCCACCTCCTCCATCCACTGAGGCTGTTTTTTAGAGGTAATGAACTCTTTCACAGATTCTTAAAACAGATCTCAATGTTCTGCCAGATGTGAGCTCCTCTTTGCTACATTCTCAAACATAAAAAGTCACAAAGTAGCAGACTTCAGGTCAGCCTGTCTGCAAACACAGCTAGAAATGACCTTGGGTTAATGTTCTGGAGGTGCTTCAAGGTCATGACTAGGAGTAGGAGGAGGAGCACGCAGCTCAGACCTCAGCTGGCAGGAGTTTAACTGTGGGAACAGAGGGAGCACAGTGAGGGGGGGTGAGCTCAGCTGTGTGAACAGGAGGTGTATAGGTCACACAGGTGACCTGGAGGAGTGATGAGTGCCACACACACACTCACTCACACACACTCACAGACATGCACATACACTCTCACTACTGATGTGTTTAAGAGAAGGGAGTGACCTGGTGTTTAGAGGCAGTGAGAGAGCAGGAATAATAGTTTTGAAAGCTTGTGTGATGACTGATCAACTGACACGTAGTGAGACGTGTGTGTGTGTGTGTGTGTGTGTGTGTGTGTGTGTGTGTGTGTGTCTCCGCCAAGTCCAGTTAGATCATGTGTGACAGTTTCTCATCCTCTGATTGGCTCACATTGATTTTCCCTCATGCCTTCTGTAAAAGGCTGATTTCTGACAGCAGGAGGACACGTCAGGCTCTGATGTGATGTGTCTTTTAGCCTGAATTTACTGATTTTACCGCCACTTTACATTGTCATGTGCTTCTTTGGGCTGTTTCAGTTGTGTCTTCCTGTGTTTGTGTCTCTGACGATGAACTATGAGAGTGAAAAGTCACTGTGTTGTGTTCAGGGACCGTCTTTTGAACAGTGAAGTTGGAATGACTTGAATGTGGTGTAGTTCATGTGTCACTTTAAGAGCCAGGCTCTGTGTGTTTCCGTGTTCATGCAGCTTCTTTGTGCAGGACGGTTGTTCATACGTGATGCTTTATGCAGTATGCGGTGCTTAAAGGGGCTGTTATACTGCAGAGCCCCAGAGCCCCCCTGGGGGGAATCCAGTGTGCACTTACACACCAGTATGAGTCTATCATAAATCAACCAACTGCTGGCTGCACTGCAGCACAACAGCATCCACACAGAGCTGAGAGCTATTGTCTGACATTAAGTAAAAGTGATATTATGACTAGGACTGGAATAACAGCCAATCAGAGAACTTTTTTGATCCGTCGTCTGTTATGAAGTCTTCAAATGCAAAAGTAAGATTTATTATAGGTGATGAAGGACCATTCATGGGACAAATCTATTTGATCCAGTTCTATGAACGTCCAGGTCTGTGCATTGTTTGCATTGTAAGCAGAGCTCAAAAATCATGAAGGAAGAAAACTACAGAAGCTCAGCTGTTTGTTTCTCCAACAAGAGGAGTTTAATAGCACACCTGTGCTGAGGTTTACACTTAAACTGGGGTTTAGTTAATTAGTTAATAATACACTCAGTTTACATACAGCACAGGCCAAAAGTTTGTACACACTTGCTCATTCACTGCTTTTTCTTTATTTTCATGGCTATTTACATTGTGGATTCTCACTGAAGACGTCAAAACAATGAATGTGGAGTTATGTACTTAACAAAAAAAGGTGAAATAACTGAACATATTTTATATTCTAGTTTCTTCAAAACAGCCACCCTTAACTCTGATTACTGCTTTGTATGCTCTTGGCATTTTTCAAGAAGTTGTCACCTGAAATCGTTTTCTCTTCACAGCTGTGCCTTATCAGGGTCAATTAGTGGAATTTCTGCCTTTATCAATGGGGTTGGGACCATCATTTGTGTTGGGCAGAATTCAGGTTAATACACAGCCAACAGCCCTATTGGACAACTGTTAAAATTCATATTATGGAAAGAATAGGGATGGGTATTGATAAGATTTTATCGATATCGATACCCTAATCGATTCCGCTTATATATCTGATTCTCTATCGATTCTCTCATCAATTCCTAAAGAAGGCTTCTTCAGGTTTTCTTTGTCAGCAACATTTTATAATGTGTGTAAGTTGATAAGGCTTAAATTGGTCACTGCTGGATCCGGATACCTCAAGACATGACTAAATAAAACATAAGTTTAAAAAAGTAAGACAGCACATGACAAAATGTATTATTTCATTTCATGTTGTTGACTGGAGAAAGATCAGAGATGTGAGGAAAGCACTTTTCAGCTTTCTGATAGAGACAAAAATGATGAGCAGAATCTAAAGGTGGGGACATGATGTTACACACTCTTGTACAGTAGGTGGCAGTATGAACCTGAAAGTTGTTGCAATCTGCCATTAAACAGCAGAAGAAGAAGAAGAGTCTGAAAACAACTTCTCTTTTCTCCTTCGGTTGGAAAACATCTGCCTGTTGATATTTGGACATTTAGAGTTCTCTGTGTTGTTCTCAAAGAGTAACCATGACATGTTTCCGTGATGAAAGTTGAAATTCTGTTTTGAAACAGAAGTTACACTGATGTCTGCGAACCACTAGCATGTCAATGGGATTTCCTATGTCTTGCTAGCATCGAGCTAGCGCCATGTTTACTATATCATTTTCGGTGCAATAGTAGATGTATAACATGTAAAATGTATTGAAAATGAATCTTTTATGAGAGTGATGTACGTTTCTGTTTGTGTTTGGTTTCTTATGTAAAACTTTAAGCAGAAAATTCTGAATCAGAATTCCAATCAGCTAACTAAAGAGAAACTAGTGGCCATCAGTACCTTAAGAAATGAAGGTCAGTCAGTCCGGTAAAAAGTCATTAATATAAAGAACACACAAATTAAATGAGACGCTGTGTCCAAACTTTTGGCCTGGACTGTGTATTTCTGCAATTTGTACTTTTTAAAGAAATTAACTTTGTGGTTCAGTCTGGCTTGTTGGGAACTGTTAGTTCATTGGCTGTCTAGTTATAACCTTTGACAGGAGTTATGTAGAAAGTAAAGTTTTTTTTAATTGTGAAAAGAATTTTCTGCCTCTGATATCATCCATTTTTTAGTATTAAATATCTGCTGATACCGAGTCCCAATCTGACACTTTGGTTTACTAAAATTAACTTTGCTGAAGAGATATGAGGATGAATTTTCACCTTTTTTGTCCTTGGATGGATAGTTAAAAATAGCGAAAACATTTAAATTAGGGCTGGGCAGAATATCTGTGGAAAAAATATGGACTTTTGGTCTATATTGCCCAGCCCTAATTTGCAAAAGTATCTAATGCCTTTTACCTGAGTCCAACAGGTTTTGTTGCTAAAGTTATCCAATCTATTTTAAATGCTGCTCTGTATGTCAACGCTTGGTTTTATGTGCATGCAATACAAAACACTGAAATCCCAGGCTGCCCTGAAGGCAACTCTCATGAGACGCTGAAGGACCACAAGCGTAAATATGAGACACAAATGTGACTATTTCTTGTTTTTCTCCTTTCATCGAAATATTTATTTTGCCACAAACCAGATTTCAACTTCAGCTGACCTGAATTATCCCAAACTGGAAAGTAAAGGACCCAAACTGATCCAGTACATGAGATGAAGAGCCATGCACGCCCCAGTGAAAAGGTCTGTGTCGTGTGTGGTACAATAAAGGCTATTGCACACTGAGGCTTATATTTTTGGATGTGTTTTGCGAATCTGCAATCCTAAAAGAAAGAAAAAAAAAGTCATGTACAGGCACCTTGCACACTGAATTTGTTTATTTTCCTCTTTATTGCAAAATTTTGTAGAGCAAAAGAAATGGAATCATCATGGAGCTGTGACAATGATCATGTGGTTCTTTTACGACGTGAGAAAAGAAAAAATAAGTCACTGGGTCCATCTGCTTCTGTAAACAAGACAGGAACAAAGAGAGTTTCACCTGCAGGTGAAGGAGCTGCTGAATCAGCTCCATCACTTCCAGCTTTGTTTCAGGATGTTAGCGGACCCGTTTGATACACTTCTAGCTTTACTGGGACCACACTGTAAAAGAATAGCACAAATTTCCACGAAGCAATTGATCCTGAGCTTATACACAGACACACACACACACACCCCTTAATACACAAGTCTTCATTCATCATCTAAACACAGCCCTAAATAAGAGAAAATGTGCCAGTAAATGTGAAAATGTAACGTTGCAACTATCCTACAGTGTCCCTGAACAGTCAAACAACCCTAGAAGTGACGTGGACAAATACGTAGAAATACCACTGAAAATCAAACCTGTTCCCAAAAAAAAAAAAGATGGATGGAAGTTTCCGCCTCAGTGAGCAAAGACCTTTAGGGCGCAGTCACACTGGCCATCCGTGCCTTACTCAAGTACGATTCCCCCCCCCCCCCCCCCCCCCCCCCCCCCCCCCCCCCCCCCCCCCCCCCCCCCCCCCCCCCCCCCCCCCCCCCTGCAGTGCTGCTCTACCCCAGGATGGTACGGCCTGCCGTCACACTGCTTCAACATGAACCAGGCTTCAGTATGGTTGCTGACACACGCACGGCTGCCAACGTCGCTATGGAGTGTCTGTTTACAAGACGCAGTTTAATCAGATAAGAGAACATAGAATAGAATACCCCTGGTCAGGTACTGGCTGACTCCGATTCAGAGGAGGAAGACATGCAGTTATTCAGTGAAGCAGTAACGGACGTTAGGAGTGACGGCTAGTCCGCACGCCATAGTCCACAATCAGCACACTGTACAGTGGATGCTTCACCTCAGCGTGGCTGGGTGGAAGCATTCTGTGAACGCTAAGCCAAGTGAGGTGCTCATGACACCGTAAATATGGGTGAATGTAGTGGGGATGAAAACAGCCGCGGTTGTCGTGACAAACGCGGGAGAAGCCGCGGGAAAAAACACACTGCTCATGGCGGCGGAGGTGGTCTTTGAAAATAATAATAATAGTAATAATTATAATTTATAAAGCGCTTTTCTGGACACTCAGAGACGCTTCACAGAGGATAAAACAGTAAGTAAAATAGCGCAATAATAATAATAAAACCAATGACAAGAACAAGACAAAACGAAATATAATACAATTCCATATGGCCGCCGACCAGTGCTAAAAGATTATAAAAGTTGGATCAGTGAATTTATTTCTATCACAAATTTCGTTCATACTAAAGATGTTTCACATTGACTGTTGACAGTTTCCCCTTTTCTCAAACCAATCTAGAACTACAACCTTTTGTAATCTTTATGAGAAAATTGACATTTTCCAATATGGCAGCCACATGTTGATGTCATAATGTGCAAATTAGATGACAGTTTACTTCCAGCCCAAATTTTATTTCAAACTGAAGATATTCCTCAATTACAGTATGCCCTTATCTCCAATCACTTTAAAGTTACAGACTTACGAAACCTTGATATCGAAATTGAACATTTTCCAATATGTCCGCCACACTGTGACGTCACAATATGCAAATTAGATGAATCATTTCACTCCCACCACAGACTTTGAGTCATACTGAACAATTTACTCATTGACAGTATACCTTTATCTCAAACTACTTTCAAGTTATAGACTTTTAAAGTCTTGATTTAAAAATTGGATATTTTCTTGAAAAAACTCTGGCGCCTTAAGGGTTAAAATGATCATCGAGAGGAGCGGTCGTGGTTATCATACGTCATGCATGATGCATTGTGTACGTACAGCACTCGCCCTTGCGTGCTTGTGCATGAACTGTGCCGCGGCCTGGCCCGCCTCCTCGAAGCGTGCTGAGCTGGGGAAGTAGGCCGTGCCCAGTCACGGTTCACTTGCAGTCACACTGGCCAATTGAGCCATGCTTTACATCTGAAGCGTGCCCAAGCCAGGTACGGATGGCCAGTGTGACTGTGATCTTAGTAAACTCTTGCATTGTGCCACAATAAATCCTGTGTAATGTTTAGTCTTTACTGATTGGTTCTTTGTCAGCTTTAAATATAGTCTCAAACCAAATCAGCCTGAATAAACTTGATTTTAACATTTGAGGAGCTAAAGGTGCAGCCACACTGGCCATGTCAACTGTGCTGTACTCAAGCATGATTGCCTACGCCCATTGCCGTAACCTTGCCGGCTAGTACATTTCGTGGTCACACAACTCCAATATGAACCAGACTTGAGCATGATTGCAGAAACAGACACTACCAACCTTTGTTTTCATGAAGTGTCTGTTTACAAGACATAGGGCCTAATCTACTAAGATCCCAAATACCCAGCGCTCAATTGCATGTGCAAACAAAAAATTACATGCCCTAAAAGTGGGCGTGTTGTGAGTGATCTACTCAGATAGTGCACGCAGCTGGTCACAGGTGCAGACCGCCATATTTAAATGAGGATTTAGCGTGTGCTACTGTCTGTGTCCATGAAGAGTTTGGGAGAGCAGAGTGGCCGTGAATGAAAAATGACGTTTGAAGCCACAGAGTTGGAGATTCAGGTGGAGAAAATGAAAATAGAGACACAGTCAACAGCATATTTAGATAAACCTTTAATGTGCACTAAATATCAGCTGCACAGCAGAAATCAGCCAGTCTTCTGTGTTCATGTGATAAAAATGACACTTCAGGACTTAGTTGAGACACATTTTAATGTTGGACTTAATCACCATGATAAAAGTGCTTTGATTTCGCACCATCAGTTACATTGTTTCAGAAATTCAAAACAGATGTTTAAGTCTTTTAATCTTCATCGGCGCATGGGAAACACCTGTGAAGTAACAAAAGTGCTGAGATCTTACTGTCATTCTGAAAGGAAACGTGGTTCACCTTGGATTTTGCTGCTGACATTATCAGAATGTGCAAATTCTGTCAGCTCTAAAGAGATGAACTCGTTCTCATCCTTACTCCTGTGGATTTACAGAAAAACTACTGGACAAAAAACTTTGACTTTCCACATGTCTAATAATCGACTATTTGGAGCACTGAAACAGAAAAACTAACACTGTTTTCAACAATTTTCATATTGTAGGCTCTGTTTTTTGTGCTTGTTATTTTAATGAGTTTTTTTAGAGGTTATTTTCCAACCTTTTGGGTTGTGGAGATGTCTAAACATTTGTCTGTAGTTTGTTGTATTTGACCACAGCTGTTTGTGCGTAAAGCTGTTCCACTTTGCACCTGCTTTTAACACGTGCTAAATATAGACACTAAAACAGCACCTGCAAACTGTTTCAGGTTTGATAAATCACTTTGCGGGTGCTAAATGATCACATTTGCATCTCCTCCTCCCAGAATTTGGTGTTTTCTGGTGATCTGCATGTGTTCTTCATAGTCATGAAGGCAGACACACTACATGAACAGCGCGTGCTGTTTCACTCACATCAGAGACACTGTCCCACATACTCATCAGAGTCAGCACAATAGAGAACACAGAGGAGCAGTTTCAAGAATTACATCATGGATCAAGCATCATGTCTGCGCTGTGTCCGTGTGCTTGTGGATGCAGTGAAGCGTGTTAAGGCACACCTCTCCGAAGCGTGTGACAGCAGAAACATGCACACCGATGATCACACTGGTCAAATGAGCTGGACTTTAGGGCTTAGGTGTGTGTGAGCACAGCATGAATAGCCAGTGTGACTGCACCCTAAAGCTGTGAGTGTAACAGCAGGCTGTATGTTGTAAGGCAAAGTCAGTGGAAACATGGATGTGTCTGAAGTTATTTAGGGTCTTACCTTGAAAAGTATCTTAAGTAGTAGTTTAAATTCGGGACAAGTCATCATCTCACTTCTAGAAACATTTTGGGGATTGATTTGAAACGTGAGGTGGTGGAGCTCTGGTAGTTCTCAAAAAGTCTGTGCAAACATGGCAGCTCTTTATCCAGCATCATGAGCACCGTCCACCATGAGACTGAACAAATGCTGACCACTGTAGGATGCTGGGATTGGGTGTTTGCTAATGTGTCTATTCTTAGCTACAGGAGTCAATGAGAGAGTGTTGATGATCTACATCCTGCAGCCAGAGACACTTAAGGAACAGCTCCAATGGTCCTGGCTCACATGAACATCAACATCATTGGTCTTTTACAGAGGAGCTCAGTTAGTCAGTGTCATGAGGTCGTTTCCAAAGGCTTGAAATCATCTGGATAAGTATGGAAAAAAATAAACACAGAGACAGTAGTAATGAACCAAAAAAAGGCATCAGTCATGGTAATTATTAGCACAGGTCTTTGTTTCCATGGGTTTAACGGATTTAAATTTGGAAGCTCATTGTTGCCGAACCACTGTCAGTTCATTCCCCCCGAGGAGCTTTAATTCTAAGAAAGGTTGATGTCAATAATGAAGTCAAATGTTTAAATGTGTCATGTCATGGCTTTTACACATAACCACAAGTGGACTCCAATCTGGAGCAGCCAATCAGAGCCCCCGGTCTTTGGCCAGGCTGTCTTCATATTTCCTGTCTCATCACAGACCATGTCTCCATCAGGAGCTCAGACATGAGTGTGTTGCTGCTGCTGTGTAGACCTCCAGCTGCAGTAATGATTTCTATAGTGCTGAGTCTGACTGCTCTATATTACAGCTGAGGCCAAAGGAAATAGTTTTGTACCTCGTGGGATCCCTGACTCAGCTGTTAGCAGAAAACAATAGTGTCTGGATGCACTGACTGCAGGGGCGATTAAGCTGCGGCTCATCTGACTTATAGATTTTATTTCTCTATTTACATATCACTGGATGACCACAGAATTCCCCTGGCACCAAAGAAGATATATTAACGAAATTACATTGATGCATTTTTTGATAATAATTTGGGTCTTTGAGTTGCTTGTAGTAGAAGTGAGGATGTTTCTAGATACATGTTTTGGAAATGCCAAATGTAGTGTAACTTTGTGAGCATGTTTAATTTTGATGTAAAGATTGTCTTTTTTGAATTAGTGTGTCTTTGGTTTCTGGAGCTATAGTAGAGAAACTGAGTTTGTAACAGCTTCATAGTTTTTGACTGGAGGTTGCTGCTTGGTGTGTTAAGCTCAGTGACTTAGATTGGAACAGGAGCCAAAGTGAGCTTTGCTCTGTGTCCAACTGTGAAGTAGTCCTTTGCACTGAAAGACTAGTGGGCTCAGACACATTGAGAAGGCGAGAAATTTCACAGTTTGAGCCATATCTGTTGAACAAAAATCCAGCGTGCTGTGAACAGATCCAGGAGTCAAACACCATAATGAAGAGAAGTGGTGGATGAACGTCTAAAAGAATGCGTTTCAGAAATGGATTAATATATTCAAAGGGGCTGTGAGGGCTGGTTCTGGGAAAGTCAGGGATTTCCTTAGGATAGTGAAGATTAAAAGACTGGTAGACAGTTACTATTGGTCAGGCGGGCTGAACCTTGAAGAATTAGGGGTGTGTTATTTAAATGACGATTGTTTTCAGCTGCCAGATTTATCAACACCTGATGGATGTACGCAGAGATTGGAGCTGGTACACATCTTTCATGAATCACACGTGAACTTTGTCGTAAGCTCGTTTCTACACCCAAATCTGCGCCGATTCCCACGTCAGATTGATAAATGAGGGCCAGTGTGTGCTGAAGTGTCACTTGACTTTTCCACAGAACAACCAGTCTTCATGCTGATTTTCTCATTTTCCTCTGTAGGTAATGAAAGACGTCAGCAGACAAGAAAGCTGTAAAAGACTCTTCACGGTGCCTCTAAAGCCTCGAACAGTGAATCCCAGTATTGATTGAAGAACCACTCATGCATCCCGAATCTCCTTTGTAACCCTGAACACCCAGCTCCCTTCTCATCTTCTCCATCTCACCCTCATCTGTCTCCTCTAACTTTCCTTCATTCTACTTTCATTTCCTTCCTGTGAACAGCCCCTGCCTGTGGACCTGAGCGGGAGCATGTAATACCTTTCCTCTGCAGCTCAGCTCTTGTTGCCACCACGTATAGAGCCGGTGTAAATCTTCATTAAGCTGCTTGCATCAAAGGCCGGTGCTTTTACAAATTGAGGTCATTAACTTTTGTGGTCATTCTGCACTGCAGCCTTTGTGCACTAAATAATTGAAAAGGTTCTGTGTGACTCTCTTCTTTCATAAAAGCTCTGCTGATATCAGAACACGCCTTTTCAAAAACTATTGTGACCCTCAGGCTGTCTTCCAGGATTGACTCGGCCTTGTCCTTTCAAGATCTACCTGAGCTTTATCACATGATTAAAGATGGATGTCTGGAGAAAAAATACTCGGTGGAGTCATGATTAACGACTTTTATCAGTGAGATTAGATTCACGGTGGTGCTGGAGAGAATAATTGTGGATGACTTACTCTCTGACATCTTCTTATCCCAGTCTATGTCACAGCCCCTCTTTAGTGTGCTGCACAAATACACACTTGACCAAAATCTTAAGACCAGTTAGAAAATTGCACTAATTTACATGTTGCTCCGTTGGATTTTAAAAAGGTTGTCAGCACAGTTTCAAAATGCTAAAAGACAAAATGAGAGTGAGACAAAAAAAAAAAGAGTCAAAAATTTATTGCAAAAAAATTGAAGTGAAATAGTCTGTTCATCAGCTGATCAAAAATATAAGACCACAGCATAAAACCCCTGAAAACCCTCTAAAATACAAATTGTTGAAAAAAGTGGCAAAAAACGTTGCTCCAAGTGATGAAGATGCTTCATGTTTGTCATCCACTGTCTGGAACTGACGTCCATTTTTGTAAACTTCCCTCTCCATCCACCCCATAATGTTCTCAATGTGATTTAGATCATGGGAACACACAGGATGCTCCAAAAGAGTGAGATTATTCCTCTGGAAGAAGAAGTCCTTTGTCAGGCGGCCATAGTGAACTGCAGTGTTGTCCTGTCCCAGTCTCAGGCCCTCAGTCATGAAGGACGCCCCCTGCCTGGCTTTCCTTCTGGAAGTTTCTTATATCCCTGGTAAAAAATACACATGAATGGCAGCTGTCAATCATCAACCCTCGAACGAATCGCAAACTGAACTGAAGCTCCGTGTCAGTACATTCAGTATGTGAACGAATCACAAACTGACAGAGAGAGAGAGAGAGACTCAGAACAGACTAAAGCCCTTGACTGGTCCTGAAAAATATTTTCGTACTTTAAAGTTGATAATTGTAATGTTGTAATAGGGCTGCACAGTATGCACGGTATGACGGTAGAAACGGTTTAAATTTGTCCACGGTAGAGATCTGTGCTAAACCGTCATATCGTGACGTAGAGACGTCATCGTATTTGCCTCTGTGTGAAAAAGGCTGCCAGCACAGTGGCTGTTTTCCAAACCGCCTACTACACTAGCGATGCCTACTACTTCGGCTGAAATTCAGTATGTAGTAGGCAGTATGCGAAAAATTGCGAGATGTGTAGTAAACTACAAGTTCCCGGATGTCCTACTGATCCGAGAAAATTTCTCAGTCTGCAACGGACCAGTCTACCTGGCGTACTGTTTCCCACAATGCACGGCGCTAATGCCGTTTGTCAGTTTGGGGGCGCTCAGGTTGAGGTGAATTACTGACACCTACTGGAATAAATCAGCACAACTACAACACAACAACAAAAATGTGAAACGGTCCCAGAGATAAAAGTGAAGTGACAGGAAAGAAACAGCGGTAAATCTGCTCACTTCATCATGAAAGAGCTGTTTACTTTTACCAAATTCATAAAAGCCCCTAAATCATTTATCACTTTTTTTTTTCAACCAACAGCTTACGTGGGTAATGTGGACGCAGTTTTTCCACCAGCTGTAAAAATAAAAAGTCAGTTGGTTTCAGATTTATTTTCAATACACGATAACTTTTGGTGCAAGATAAAAAAATNCCAGTCTACCTGGCGTACTGTTTCCCACAATGCACGGCGCTAATGCCGTTTGTCAGTTTGGGGGCGCTCAGGTTGAGGTGAATTACTGACACCTACTGGAATAAATCAGCTCAACTACAACACAACAACAAAAATGTGAAACGGTCCCAGAGATAAAAGTGAAGTGACAGGAAAGAAACAGCGGTAAATCTGCTCACTTCATCATGAAAGAGCTGTTTACTTTTACCAAATTCATAAAAGCCCCTAAATCATTTATCACTTTTTTTTTTCAACCAACAGCTTACGTGGGTAATGTGGACGCAGTTTTTCCACCAGCTGTAAAAATAAAAAGTCAGTTGGTTTCAGATTTATTTTCAATACACGATAACTTTTGGTGCAAGATAAAAAAATAAAATATGGCGATTTTGCTGTATTTTATACCTTTACAAATGTGATAAAATCGGGACTTTTATCTCTCCCTGAATTTGTTGTTTTTCTAAATGAATTAAAAATGTTCCTTGAACCACTAAAATAATGAAAAAACCATAACAATTCTCAAAAAAATTACAACTTCCTTCACATGCTTAATTTCATTTTTTTTATTTTCCTTTGTATCTCATTGACATCTAATTTAACTTATCTACTTTTTTTGCTCCTGTAACTTCACCACTGATTGATATGGTGAATTAATGACTGAAATGCCAAATGTACTCATGGTTTACTTATGATGAAATTAAACATTAGAAAAAAACCCATCAGCTCCACTTCCTGAAATCCAGAGAAGTATACGACTAAACAGGTCCAACAAAACAGTCACACTACATACTACATGTGGAAGTAGTAGGTAGTAGGCAGTGCCTAAAACCTACTACTGTAGTATGTAGTATGTAGTAGGCGGTTTGGAAAACAGCCAGTGACTGTGGAGGAGGAGGAACTGGTCAAAAAAAAGGTGCTACTTCCGTGATTTGGACGTGGTTTGGGTTCAAAAAGTTGACGGTAGAGCAGGAAAATGTCATCTGCAAGATTAGGGCCCAATGATTTCTGCATTAATGGAATCGCGGAATTGGCCAATAAAAACGGAATATAAACGCGGAATTTTGTGGAAATTGACATATTGTGACCATGCAGAAATAAATCTCTACCTGAAGACTGTAAACCAGGGGAAACTCTGAAACGTTTGCATGTTCTTTCATTCAATAAACTCTGTGTTTTTTACTTCACATTACGTGATCGTTTCTGTCTTTCTGCGCATTCAAACTCTCTCCTCTGTGTCCGCTTCGAAGCACTCATGTGCACACACACACACACGGACACAGACACGCACACAAACACACACACACTGATGAGCTCACTCTGCTGAGGGAGAACCACCAAAAGAAGCAAAAATAAATCTCTGCTTTTTAAAGCATTTTCAGCGCTATAAGATACCAACACTCTTAAGTTTAATTTTCGCCTCCGCTGTTGACAGCGCACCGAAAGTGACGTACTGACGTTTTACGATGACGCAATGACATGACTCCAACTCTGCACTCGCCGGTGGAAAACCAAACAGGTTTTAAGGAAGAACAGGATTAGAACCATCTAAGCACCAGCACATAAAGCAGAACAGCTTACATTATATGCTTTTATGCTTTTTTGTTGTTTGTTTAAATCAACTTAGCTTTGATAAGAGACGTCAAAACCCATTCAGAAACACTTCCATTATAAATTTTGCCCCACAACATTTATACCGTGATACTGTATATACTGTTACTGTGAAAGGGTTCAATTTATACCGTGATATGAATTTTGGGTCATACCGCCCAGCCCTATGTTGTATTGTTTCTAACATACAGAGTCTATTTTATTGATATTTTATATTTTGCACTGCATGCTCTTTTTGCACATCTGTTAAGCTTATTTAACTAGATGTTTAACCGTGTGTACAATTTTTCATGTCACTCCTGCTTTGGCAATGTAAAGTTACAATGCCATTTACAAAGCTTTATTTACATGATAAACATACGTTAACATATTGCAGCATCCTGGCCATTCCCAAGGGATTGTGGGAACATTCTTTTACAACTTGCTTTTGTTGTTAGTTCTAGCTGGTTCTGCGTTTTATTGAGTAGTTACATTCTTTGGGTTATATTTGAGTATAAGTCAACCCAGTGGTGACTTGGGTTATGTTTCTGGAAGACAGCTGTGAGTAAAGTGAGTTTTGTCAGCAGTTAGGATCATAGGAATACACCACGCTGGTAGTAGTAATACCTGTGCTTTTTAATGAAGAAAGACAGTTGATCATTCTTGTCAGTGTTGTCTATGCTGAACGCCACAGTAAATTTCTCATGTCAACACAGCTTTATTGAATTGAGTTGACACAGCTCAGTCACTGAGGAAAACTGAGCGTTTGTTGTTATTTTAGCTCATGAAATTTTGACTGGTAGACGGAGCTGCGGAGAAATACTGAACGATTCGGTGAACGAATCTTTCGAACGAATCACTTGACAGAACTGATTCGAGTGTGTTTTTATCAGAGTGGGGGTGTGTGGGGGTGTGTGGGGGTGTGGGTGGGATGGGGTGGGCCTTTTTAACGTGTAAAGCACTTTGTGCTACATTCTATTGTATGAAAAGTGCTACATAAATAAATTTTGGTTTGATTTAATAACGATTCAGTTCACTGAAAAGAACTGCTTTGCCCTTCACTAAGTTACAGACAGTGAGGGAGGTCCGCGGGCGTAAGTGAAGACACTCTGTGGATCTGTGCTCGACTTGTTTCCCTGTGGGCTCAGACTATGTAACGGGCGTGCTGCTCTGTATTGAAATTGAATTGGGTGTTTTGCATTGAAATTGAATCTGAATTTTCAAGACGGTAAGATACAATTTCAAAACACATAAATTCAATTTCAAAACATTGAATACAATTTCAGATCATGCTTTTCAAATTCAATACAAAAATTCAAATTCAGTTTCTAGTGGCACAAATATCATCCCATAATGAGTGAAGTCGTTTATCAAAAAACAACTGTTTACTCTTGTTAAATCTTAATGACTTGTGTGTGTGTGTGTGTGAAGTGTGTGAAGGGTGCATGCAATTGGGGTGTCTGTGTTTTTACAGGGGTCAGGTGGGGTAGTCACGGCAACAGATGGCCTGCATGCACGATTTCTGTTCTTCCGTGTGTGTGTGTGTGTGTGTAGCGACTGACACAGAGACCGCTGGTGTGTTTTGTCCATGCTGGAGTTTTGCTCAAAAACCTGTGGATTTCCTGTGAAGTTATTGTTCTATCCTTCACAGAGCTGAGTAACTGCAGAATCTCTCCATGTAGCATGAAACAGAATAGAAGTAAATCATCAAAGTGATCCATATGCAGTTCTCGATCCTACATTCTCCAGACTGTTTCCACATTTAAACATAAGCTTAGCAATGTAAGCAACATCATAATATAATGATGTGGTATCATGAAAAAACGAGATAATGTAGAATGTGCGTTGCACGTCAGGTGGTGGGTGTGACCAAACAAAGGTAGGATGCAGCATCATTACTGATATTTTTTAGCTTTTGACAGACAGATTACACGCACAGTAGGCAGAAATGTCATGCATTTTGACCGTCTGACAGAGCAGCCACAAACATTTTCGTCTCCTCTCGTCCTGCCTAAAAACTCACACGTTTCCTCATGTTTTGTCATCAAAGGACCATGTTTAGCTTGTCACCGTCTCGGTATCGTCATGAAAAAAAAGTGGCGTCACAGAAAGAATTTCGTTGACATCTAGAGGAGAAAACATCTTTTAGTGGCTTTTATGCAAAGATAGGAACAAGCTGTGAGATGCTGGATAATCTGGTTAAGCTGTCAATACCTCTTTTTTACCAAGAAAGAGAAAAAAATCTCATAAATGCTGCTGCACATATGTTCATGTTCAAATGTTCTACATCTCCAGTTAATATTTTCTGATCTGTTTGTTTGAAGTGTTTTTTTCTTCACTAAACCTCTAACATCCAATTCTCTGTGTCAGGCCCTCCAGCTCTGCCTAGCAGCAGCCTCCGTCTCCCCCCCCCCTTCTCCCTTTTCCTTTTCCCCAGGTGGGTGTGACTGAGGTGTGTGGTGTGCAGGCAGGTGCAGAGGATTTTCAATCACTGAAGATATCTGCCTGGGCTTCAAGACCTCACTGTGTCTGTGTCTCATTTGCGCTAAATGATGTCTCCTCTGTCTTCTCTCCTCCGCCACAACGGAAGTAGTTCCACAGCCGCCATATTGGAGACTGTTCCATTTATGCTAAGTTGCTCGGAGGAGAGATAATCGAGGAAACACGAGAGCTGGCTTTGCAGAAGTATTTTTACTGACTGACACGCCCCCACACGGGATGACGGTCTCTGATTGGACGGTGCTCCAGTTCAGAAACTTTCTCTGACATTTCACATCAGCGGAGTTAAATGATAGAGAAAAGACAGAGCTGAAAACAGTCTCTGAGGATAAATCTGAAACAGGTCAGAAAGCTGGGATTAAAAACATGTTTGATGTGAGTTTGAAGCACTAAACGCTGATCACAACTGTCATTAAATCAATAAAACAGATCAACAAAACAGATCAATACTGAGATTTTATAACTGAGATTCATCATGCAATAATTCGTATAGTTAAATGAAATAGAGCAAAAATAGTAATTTATGATCAGTTTCCCCTATTTATTTTCCTGCAACTTCCCTTTCTTTATAAAGAGACTTTAAGTCGAAGAAAAAACACGTTACATTTCAGTTTATGAAGTTTCATTCATGAGCAGGAGGTTTGTAAAGAGAGACATGATTTCTATTCTAACCTGACATCTGACTCTTTTTGTGTTCCCATAGATTACATATTATTATATAATCAGTTTCAGGGTTCATGATCGGATTTGCTCTGGATAAAGGATAAATAGTTAATAAATAATCCAATAATGACGTATTTTACCCCCAAAGTGATCCTTGCGCTTCTTAACTGGATACAGAATAATCAGAGCTCAGGTTTTCTTCATGTGCAAATGTTTGTTAAACAGATTAAAAACTAAGTTAAAGCTCTGTTAGTGTTTATATTTTATTAGAGTTATTACAGCTCATGTGCAGACTCTCAAACAGCTGTTAGAGCTGAATGATGATCCTGATCAGCTGACACCGTCATCATTTAAAGACCTCACGTCATGAAACACCCCTGAAGGAAAGGACATCTCATTTGTCTTAAAACGTATCTCCTCGTCTCTTCGCTCCTCTCTTCATTTCCTCCTCTCTCTCACCATCTCTGGTGGGCGGGACGAAGACGCAAGTAAACAATGCAAGTGGAGGAAGGAAGGATGCAATTTGGTGCAAATGAGACGCAGGCTGTGACTTCTGCTCAGAGCCGGACTGTCTTGTAGACACTTCCCACCTGCTAATCTGTTCGGACTCATCAGCAACCTCACAGCCAGCCTCACACACACCTCCTCAGCCCACCTGCCCTCTACTCTTTCCCTCCTGGACTTTACACTACAGCTCTCAGCTCACTCCCTGGGCCTGCGGTCAGTAGTAAGAAGGGGTTAGCTTACCTGCTACCTGTAGCCTTGTTTGCTTTATTTGATATCAGTTTCAGTTCCCTTTTTCCCAGTTCACCTTCTGTTCCAGTGGTTTATTTTTCTCCTCACCAGCAGTTTACCTTTGTTTCTTGTTTCACCTAGTAGTAGGGCCTGTTTAGTGGAGTTTTTGTTCTTGTAGCCTGACCTTCTCAGTTTTCCCCCTCACTGCTGCTGTTGAGTTTTGATTCTTCTGGTGTCTCAATAAATTCACTTTTGTTGGAGCAATTGCTGGTCTGCCAAGTCTTTTTTTATTGTCTGCAACTGAGTCTCTGATCTGCCCCCCGCAACACTCTGTGTGTTTTTCTTCAGTTTAAAGTGTTTTTCTCTCACATAACATGCAGTAAATTGGAAATAACACCAGATACTGAAAGTTCAAAGTATTTCAGAAAAAAATGGGCCGAAGCACTGACTCACAGGACATTTTTGGACTGTTTTATGCTCAAGATAGGCAAAATAGTCCAGGCAGGCATTTTGGGGCAGGCCTGAAAGGGTCGAGTAAAACTTCAAGCGGAAAATCTTGAATTAGAGTTTTATTTTAAAACTGTTATCTAGCTGTTGAGCTGGGCCAGAATAGTTGATGTTAGGTCCGTCTGCTCTGGTGTAATGGAAAGAATCGATAAGGGAACTATTAAGCAAAAGGGCCAATGATATTGATGGATTGGACCATTTCTTATTGATTCCGAACAGGGACCAGTTCTCCATACCCATCCCTTGTCATGACAGAGTGAATACCTGACAGGAAATCAGCTTGGATCCACATTTTTGTGCAGATGTAGTCTTTTACACACTGTGGTCTTAAACTTGTGATCAGCTTGTTGTTTCTCATTTTTTGTCTCACTCCAATTTCTTCTTTTTCCATTCTGAAGCTCCACCTAGAACCTTTTTAAGATCCAACTGTGTTACGGTTTTAAACCAGTGGTTGTAGAGGAGCCCAAAAGCAAGCAGAGACAGTGGAGGCAATTGCAATGAGTTTTATTTCCGGATATGAGGGAAGAGTGAGGGAGAGTGACCCTGAGAGAGAGTGGCAGCGTGGCTGAGTTTGGGCCGTAGTGCAAATCTCAGAAGATAACAAGCTTAGCATATAAGCCGATGTATCACAGTAGAAGTGGGAATAATCTGGCACCAGACTCTTCTCTCAGCAGACTTATGTGCAGGGTGGCTGATGAGAGTGATTAAGCTCAGGTGTGCGTGCAGGAGTGGCTGGAACCGCCCAAGGCTCTGCAGGGAGGGGATCAGGGAAAACTCCACAGCACAAATCACCACACAACTGTGCAAAATGCAAACATGTAAGTTTTCAACTGGTCTGTAGTTTTTGACCAGGAGTATACACTAGTTAATATCTTATTAGGATGTGTTCAAAGATCTGTTTTTCAAAGTCCACTCCATGAAGTCCTGCATTGTTTGACTCCTTCATCCCAGAGCTGAAGACTTAAACATGAAACATCTTCAAAACGGAGCACCTTGAGGGGCGTCACAGGAGCAAGAACTGCAAGGCTTTAACTCTACAAATAGAAAGGTGTGTTAAAGCCTTCTGGTTCTTCTGGGTTCTGCTCTGAATCTCCAAGTTTTCTTTTGTGACAGCTCGTCACTGAGAATAATAGTCTTCAGTTGCGTCAGTTTTTCTCACAGAATAATTTGAGACACAGCATCTCGTCTGCCTGAGCCCAGCTGGGGCTGTTGCCAGTCCTGAGTGGATATGTGCTGAATCAGATTGGAAGAATTAGCGTATAAACCTCATTAGGCTCCTTACACAGGCAGAACCCGAAGCAGGCTCCAGCATAAATGACTGTTGATTTGTCTTTGTTCACCACAGAGGATGAGAACACACCATTCTCCTCGCCTCATTTGGAGCCCAATATCTCTCTTGATTGAAGCGCGCTTGGCAGAGCTAATGTCACATACATGCACACACACACACACACACACACACACACACACACATAACTCACATTTTACAAATGCACACTTATTCAAAATATACACACAGACCATTTCTCGCTCAGAAACATAAACCCTCACATAAGCAGAGGTAGAGAGTTTCCACACACTCCTCTGACACTCAGTCTCACACGTATCCCTGCAGGAGAAGAGGGGGGGGGGGTGGACTCCACACAACCATCAGGGTGCTCATTAGACAAGTGAAGATGTGATAGGTTGTGACTTCATCTGACTGCTCCTCCCATGCCATGAGAGCCAGAGGGTGAGTGGAGTGTGTCTGCAGCTCTTAGCAGTAGTGTATCATCAGCTCCCTGTCACAGCTGGGTGACAGGGGGGAACAGCTCTTTAATGCAAGGAGAACATGCATAATCAGCAGATCCAGAACAAGGTCTGAGGAGCTACTTCATCACCAATATATATTCCAAATTCAGAAGAAAAGTTGGTGCTGTTGATGTCCCCCTTTCTGGACAAGCTAAAAAAATGAAACAGTTGTGCTCACAAGTTTAGCAGAATTTATGATTTCTTCAAGAGTATGTTTGAAGTCTCAAAACAAGCCAAAATAAAGCACTTCAACTGGACCAATCTCGTGTAAGTAGAAGACGTTTCGCCTCTCATCCAAGAAGCTTCATCAGTTCTTGACTGAAAGGGGACTAAGCAAGTTCTTTTGGCTTGCTTTGAGACTTATCATGACCTGGATGACTGAAAATATCCACAAAAATGTGTATGAAAACACTAAAACTTTTCTTTCACTCATGGTTCGTGGTTGGGTGAAGACATTTATTACAAACAACTGTGTTTACTCTTTTTAAATCTTAATGACAACAAAAACTTCAAAAATGACCCTGTTAAGAAGTTTACACACCACAGTTTTTAAAACCTTGTACTTGAACATCAATGACAGCTGAAAGTCTTTTGTGCTCGTTGTGGATGAGGGTCTTTATTTTCTCAGATCGTAAAACTGACCATTCTTCTTGGCAAAAAGTCTCCAGTTCCTGTAAATTCTTGCTCTGTCTTGCATGAACTGGAGGTTTGAGATCTCCTCAGAGTGGCTCAATGATATTGAGGTCAGGAGACTGAGATGGCCACTCTAGAACCTTCACTTTCTTCTGCTGTAGCCAATGGCAGGTTGATTTGGCCTTGTATTTTTGATCATTGTCATGTGTGAATGTCCAAGTACGTCTCATGTGCAGCTAATGGGCTGATGAGTGTAAATTTTCCTCCAGTATTTTCTGATAACATGCTGCATTCATCCTTCATTCATCAGTTTGGACCAAGTTTCCTGAGCCTTTGTAGCTCACACATCCCCAAAACATCAGTGATCCACCTCCATGTTTCACAGTAGGAATGGTGGACCTTTCATCATAGGCCTTGTTGACTCCTCTCCAAATGTAAAGTTTATGGTTGTGGACAAAAAGTTCAGTTTTGCTCTCATCACTCCAAAGGACTTTGTTCCAGAAGTTTTGAGGCGTGTCTCTGTGCTGTTTGGTATATGGTAATTCAGATACTTTGAGGAATTTCTGAAGAAATGTCTTTCTTCTGTTGACTGGACTATGCAGCCCATTTTTCTTTGAGTGCCTCCTTCAATCAATCAATCAATCAATCTTTATTTATATAGCGCCAAATCATAACAAACGTTATCTCAAGACACTTTACAAAACATTAGCAGGTTGATACCTGTTAATGTTAGAGTATTTAGTTATTTACACCTCCTTGTTGTGTGACTTAAAACAGCCAGACCACATTTTTTCAGAGAGTCCTGTGTTTCAGCTAAAGTTATTTGTGGGTTTTCTTTGTATTTGAAACAAATTCCCCGGCAGTCATGGCTGCAATTTTCATTGGTCTACCTGACCGTGGTTTGGTTTCAACAGAATCCCCCATATTCCACGTCTTAACACTTGAACTCTGCTTATTGGCATCCTCAGTTCCTTGGATATCTTTTTATATCCCTTTCCTGTTTTACACAGTTGGATTAACTTTTCCTGCAGAAACTTTGACAATTCTTTTTCTTTCCTCATGACTCAGAATCCAGAAATGTCAGTGCAGCACTGGATGAAAGATGCATGTGTCTGTCAGGAGCTCAGAAACTCACTGAGCTTTTATACACACACACTGATTAAAGCTAATAGATCACAGGTGAGGATGGTTACCTTTAGTAGACATTCAAGCACATTTGTGTTGACTTTTGATCAGGGTCATTTTGGAAGTTTCTGTTGTCATTATGATTTAAAAAGAGTAAACACAGTTGTTTGCTAATAAATAGTTTCACCCAACCACTAACCATAAGAGACAGAGAAGTTTTGTGATGACACTCATAATCCTTAAAAAATGGCAGAGAAATCATAGATTCTCACAGGGTCTGTAAACTTAAGAGCACAACCATACATTTGAATGAATCCTGTCATGGCTTTGCTTCACCTTCTTTCCCATTTTCGAGGTCCAGACAAGTCCTCCAACCAGTGACCGCTGTGCGATAAACCAACAGCACGTATGAGCTGAAGCCTGAATTGGTGTCCTCCTCTGCTGGGTCCTGAAATGCCTTTGGATGACATGATAGAGACTACAAATGGTGCTGTGTTGGACTGAATGACTGTCCCTTGACTGACTGACTGACTGATGAACTGGACTTAATCAGTGTTTTTCTACGTCACTGGACCCTCCATATGCTGACCAGCTGGAACACTTGCTCCTCGTGTTCAACAATCCTGCAGATGGACTCACAATAGAGTCTGGACCTGAAATCCCACTGTTGAAAAAGGGATTGTCTGATTTGGAGGTTTAAACTTTTCCTTGAGAACGTTTTTGAAAGCTGTGTAACTCCAAATCTGAGTATGTACTCCTGCTGGATGACACTGGTAGTGCAATTAGCTAATGACAAATTTGATAGTAAAGAGGTATGAATCCTTTGTGGTCAACTTAGATAGAGGGTTCCCGGCATGCTTTGCTCTACCAAGCAAATGCATACTACGATAGGGGTAAAGTTGTGTCCAGACTGTTGTGTCAATGCGTCGAACACATTGTAGGGGATTGAAAGCCTGGTGGGGGGTGGGGGGGTTATTGATAGTCTTTGGTGATACCTGCCTCCTATCCATACTATTTTTTCTGTGAATTTTGTGTCAACATTTTTTTGAGTTCATTACTAAAGAAATATGAAATTGGTCACTCAATTAAGATATCTTTGGATGTAAATGAATGGAAAAAAGTGAAGGTCTCACATAAGATGATATAGATGTACTGCTTTGTTTAATGTTCACTCAAATAGGCCACCTAGGAATGCTTCGAGTTATTTAGAACCGTGAGCTTGCTGTAGTTGTCAGCCATGAGCTCGGACATAACTTCTTTTATTCTCCTGTTTGAAAAACATTCAACTTTTAGTATTTTCACATTTTACAAGTCATTTTGCAGTATGTAATGTGATGAAAGTTGAAATTCTGTTTTAAAACTTAAGTTATACCCATGTATCTTAACTGCTTGCATATTGATACAATTTCCCTTGACATTAGTATCAAGCTAACACTTTGTTCTCCGTATTGTTTTGGCACATTGGGAGACGTACATCATGTTGAATGTGTTGAATCTGAATCTCTTGTGCGAGAGTTATGTACATTTCTTGGTGTGCTCAGTTTTACAGCTTCTGAAGTAAAACTTAAAGCAGAAAATCCTGAGACAGTTTTCTTAAGAAACTATTGTCTATCTGCTAAGCTAAGCTAGCAGGGGAAGACCAGTCCATGCAAGGTCCAGCCCCCAAAGCGTAATGGAAATGATCAACAAGAGAACTGTTAAGCAAAAAGGCTAATGATGTTGATGAAACTATTTCTTCTCAGTACCTAACAGGGCTCAGTTTGTCATACCTGTCCCTTCTGCTGATCCTCATGCAGACACACATCTGATAGATTGATGACTGGAACAACCTGGACTGTTGCCTGTATTTGCTTTGTCTACACCCCCAGAAAATTTCCCACTTTCAATCTCATTTCTTCATTTTGATTTTCTTCATTTGAAAATGAGTTTTATGGGTTTTGCAGTTTCATTACTATGAGTCACGAGCTTTTAGTCAGTGTTAGACCCGTTACAAAAAAAAAAAAAGAGTCTATGACTAATTACTTGTTGCTCTTTTTAAAATGAATAATATTACTTATTACTCCCTGCTAAAAATAATTTATTATGTCACTGATTATGTTACTTTTCTTTACCCACCAAGTTGGTAATTGTGTCCTTTGATAGGAGAGGGACAGGGGGAGGATGCTGACGCTGTTTACTGCTTCTTCACTTCACAGTTTTGATATTTATTATATCTGACTGTTTGTTTTCTAATGATATTCTTTGTCTGCCAGCAACAATTTCTGGATACTCCCTGGATACTCGACAACATTTTTAACTAATTTTCACCTGCTTTCTGCAGACCTGTGTTCTTTTATTACTAAGCCCTTGTAGCACGTTGAGATTTCTTGGGATGAAAATGCATTATGATTAAAATGTATTATAATTATTTTTGTGTTTCCTTATGATTCTGAGTTTGCATATTGACCATATGTCAGGAGTAAAATTGTGTGTTATTTTCTGCAGCCTATGAATCCATCAAAGTTACAGGCTACATGAAATACACAACTGAGAATGAGAGACAACGATTTTTAAATCCAGTTGAAGTTGATCTAAGTGGAAAGAGACGTAGTAAAGGGACATAACTTACATCTGACTTGATCCTGTCTTGTACTGCTCCATCTTTCAAGCTAGACAGGGTGGCCAAGTTATGTGTGACATTAATGTTAAAAACAAGCCCATCGGCCAAGAGAACTCCCTGCAGCAGAGCCTAGAAGATGCTGGATTCTGCTGGAAAACCACAAAACTGGCAACAATGACTCACTGCTGGGTTGACCCACATTCAGACATTAATCTGCAGATTTTTGTATTTAAGATCATTATTGACATATTGAGGGAGTAACAAGTCACTTTTTGGGTGGGCAACTGTAATGTTCAAGGGTAATTCATTAGACTACTCATTACGACTAAAAGTGGTACTATTTACCATGCTACCAAATTAATATCTAAATATGTTTTATGTATTTTTGTGTTAAAAACATTATTCATCATGCAACTCATCATTATTTATCTCTGTACAACTCTTTTTTTGTGTTTTCTTTGTCATTTGAAGTGAGGGTCAACAGTTTCATGTACAAATCCTTTGGAGCTTTTTGAGTCTCAACTCATCTTCAGTGCAGGGATAGACCGTATAATCTAGTATATGTATGTATGTATGTATGTATGTATGTATATATACATAGATTCTGTGTGTTGGACTGTCAGACAAACTGCCACAACACATGCTGACCCCAGTCCAGCTTGTGTGTAGATCTGCTGTAACAAACAGAACGGGACTCAGCTGTTGGTCTGTTTCACTGAACCCTCTGATAGAAGAAGCCTGAGCAGCATCAGCCAACACTCAGAGTGGTGTGTGTTCTGCTGAATACACACTGAGCTGTGTGTCACTAAGTCAGCTGTGATGTGTTAATGGACACAATTGTTCTGCAGCCAGTCTCCAATTAGAGCCAGAGGTTTGATACACAACACGGTCTCTGCTGTGCTGCTTCAGGTTTGTGACTTAAAGCGCTCTCTCTCTCACACACACACACACAAACACACACACACACACACACACACTGAGCTAAAGGGCTCTGTGTAACAAGCTCACACTGTTCAGATAAGCCCATTTAGTCCACGCTGGTCTAATTGAATTTGTCTGCTCCAGACTGAAATGAGTGTGATTTGCGAGGTGTGTGTGTGTGTGTGTGTGTGTGTGTGTGTGTGTGTGTGTGTGTGTGTGTATGTTTTGGTGCATTACATGAACCTCGGCTGCTTTGGTGTCAAACTGGAATGTAATTTGTGCCCTCCAGAGATCCTGACTGTCTGAGGGAGGGTGGCAGTGAGGCTCTGTGTTTCTCCATCACACACTGACATTTCCCATCCTCCTCGTCTGTCCTCATCTCACTCCTCCTCCTCCTCCTCCTCCTCCTCCTCCTCCTCCTCCTCTGTCTTTCATCCCCTTTGGCTCCCTTCCCTCCTGTAGTCCTTTGTCTCTCATCACTTAGTTGAAGTTGTTTCCAATGAAGTATTTTCAGGATTTGGTGCATGTTGTGTTCATGAAGAAATAAAACCTGATGTCAGGATGAAACATTGCTCTGGGAGCTCTCACATTTTGTCAGATTTAATTGTTTTCCGCACAGTTGCTCAGGGTGTAAAACTCACACATTGAAAAACAATTGAGCATGTAGGCATTTCTCTTTGGATATGAAATAATAAACTTTTGAAACGGAAACAAACTTCAGTTTTGCTTTAACACTGAAACTGGAATAAGCAAAGCTTAGTATTTTAAACAAAAGCAGAATCAAATAAAAAAGCCACAAAGGTAATATTTGATTCTCCTTTTTCAGGTAAGTGAATAAATTTAAGCTTTAAGAGTTCATGTCTCAGAGTAGGAAGAAAAATGAAAATAAATAAATAAATAAATATGTAAGTAAATAAATCATTCATTCATTCATTCAGTTAGCTACACTCAGATCTACTGTGTAACACATTAGTTCAGATATCTCAGTGAAGATGGTCATCATTGACATGACTCCTTGGTGATTTTCTGTTCATCCTCATCAAAGACAATAGCAGCGGTCACACAGATACAGTTGTCCTCAAAAGGCTACCTTAGCAGAATTTATGAATTCTTGGCATTTTCTTCATGAATATGAACGAAAACACTAAAACTTTTCTTTCACTTATGGTTAGTGGTTGGGTGAAGACATTTATTGAAAAACAACTGTGTTTACCCTTTTTAAATCTTAATGACAACAGAAACTTCCAAAATGACCCTGATCAAAAGTTTACACCCCCCAGTTTTTGATACCTTGTACTTTAACATCAATGACAGCTTGAACTCTTTTGTGCTCGTTGTGGATGAGGGTCTTTATTTTCTCAGATGGTAAAACTGCCCATCTGCTTCTGTTTCATCTTTATCTCGGTGGTCTCATTTTTCTCCACAAAGTTTAGTTCTGCTCATTTATGGGTTCAGGCAAACTTCAAAGAATTTTTGAAGTGCAAACATATTGTGTATATTCATCGTTGAAGAGTTGATGTGCTGTAAATTTTCCAAAGAGGACATGAGAATTAAGGCGATGTTGATGAACTTCTCGTCTTTTCTGCTCTGTTAACGCACGTTGACATCACTAAAAATACACTCAGGTACTCTGGAAACTTGAGAATCTGGCAATTTTCGCCAGTTTTCTTCAGGTTTTGGATTGGACAAGCAATTTATAAATACCAGTCATTTACAAGAAAGATTTTTTTTTTTGTTACTGCCAGCAAGTTTGTTCTCACAAAGGTTAAAATATTTGACAAATGTTTATGTATATTAAAAAGGTGCCCTGAAAAGGCACCATATGGTCTCCATATTTGTGGTGTTTGTAGGTGGGCTGCAGAGAGTTTTGAGACTTTAAAGTTGGCCCTGAGTTGAAAAAGGTTAAGCACTATTGATCCAGAGCAACTTCCTTCTTTTTTCTTTCCTTCAAAGTACCAGATAAAAAAGTATGGAGGGAAGGGGTGTAAAGTTATATTGATGAGAAGCCTGCTTTTAATTAAACTCTTTGTGCTGTTGATATTGACTTTAGAATTAGTGTCTGTCATGGTACTAATGACCCTTTTCCACTATATAGTTGCCGCTGTACTCGACTCGACTCGGCTCTACTCGGTTTGGTTACCTGTTCCACTCGCCCGAGTACAGACTCAGGTACAGGTGGGCGTGGATCTTATAACACAGCTGCGGTAAAGTGCTGCACAGAAGTGGCTCAATGTCGGGCGGTATGAAAATGGAGGTAAACAACAGCCTTGTGCAGCATATTTTGGCATCTTCTATCCATACTTTAAGGCCAATTATTTAGAGGATATGATTCCCCTGTACATTAAAGAAGTGTATGGGTACAATAATGAGATTTATAAGTTCCGAAATTTATACAAGCAGGTTGTGTCATGGTGGGAGAGAGGTGAGCCAAGGAAGAAAAGTGTGTTAACATCGGACAAAAGCAGCGGGCTATCTTGGTGTTGTAAAAGTGTTTAGAAGTAATAATAGACTCTGTTAAATGAAGGAGATTCGCTGGGGTTTTGATGCTGAACAGCCGCGCTCCTCCCGCTGTTTGTGGGTCACCTGCTGATGGACACACAGAGGAAAACGAAGGAGCTGCTTCCTGACATTAACTCTTCCCTGGATTCAGTGAGTTTGCTTTAGTTATTTAATTTTTGGGCCTGGTATACCAGAGATTTTTTGTTGATCAACCATTCTTCTTTGAACTGGCTTTCCTGTGTTCTTTGAACACAGTTTGAGCAGCTGTTTGTACTTTTATGGGATTACATAATTGCATGTAATTGCACATCCTCACTGAGCATCTCTAGGTTCACGCCAGGCTTTTTTTCCCTAGACAATGAAGTGCAAGAACTACCTCACTGCAATACCCTCAAGTTAAGGTTAAGGTTTAGGTTAACTTTATTATCCCTGGGGGGCAATTCATTTTACTAGTTATATTAGTAGTTGTGCAATAACCCATAACTTATGTCATTATTTATATGCCATATATTTCGCAGTATAACATACATACTTTCTATCTTGTGCTTGTATTTTTCTTTTAATAAGGCACTTACACCAATATTTTGTAATTTTCCTGTATTTTAACACTTTCTTAAATAGGAGATACTGTAACTCAAAAGCAATTTGTCCTTTAGATCATTAAAGTAATTCTGATTTCATCTAAATCATCAAGATTTGATTAATCGTGCTGCACTGATGGAAACTACACAGTACCAACGGTCCAACTTTGACTTGAGCCTTTCACTACACTGAAGTTCAGTCTGTCCCTTTGGAGGTTCAAACCTACATTTCTGGGGTAGAAATCTGTTCTTGTATGGTTGTAGTGTCTTGGAAACATCTGACTCTCTCACAGGCAGCGTGTTTGTCCGTGATAACAGCCCCTGAAGCTGGAGCTTGAAGACCCTGAAACGGCTCAGGAGGTCAGCTGAACCATTTCACCTCTGTGATAGGGCACAGCTCTGCATTCTGGTCCCAACTCCCCCAGGAAAGACTTGGACTGGTGATGAATCAAACCTCTGGCTCTTCTAAAGTGAACTACTTGTGCTCTGGTGCTCAGAACATCTTTAACCTGGGTCTCCTGGTTCTTTAGCTCAGTTCTCCTGCATGTGAGCTTTGTTGTCATAGAGAAAGTTCTGTGAGGAATATCCATAGAGCTCACTGATCCTGTTGTTGCAGGAGATTTGATAAATCAATGGGATAAGAAAGTGAGCATCCATATTCTTGCAGTGTGTGTGGACTTGGTTCTTTTCAGCCTGCGGCTCTCCCGGTTATTGTTTTTCAGCTCTTGTTTGGTTAGCTCACCTTCTTCATTACCCACATTCCCCATCCTGCTTGTCACTCCTCTCATGTCCATCCTGAGCTAACAATCCTCCGTCTGATCTGCTCTCTTTTATTGCCATCATTACCGTCTCCTAGAAACTGCAATAAGTCAAAGTAAGCAGCGGCCCGTCTGTCTGTGGAGGCTTGAAGCTGCAGGAGCTCGGTTCTGGGAAAGCGTCACTCTAATTTCTTTTCTCCTCTCTGCCTCTGTTTCTGATCTCCAGTCTGATGACCACGACTTCAAAGTATCTCTGAGCCCGAGTCAGCAGCAAAGTGAGGTCACCCAACATCAGTGATTAATACAGTGACAGCGTCTCTTATTTCATTATATCCTTCCTATCTGAAATTACAGCCAATGGCTGAGAGGATTTATGGCTCTTACATCCCGCCCAGGCGGTGTCAGTTTGACAGACGATTTAGAGGATGAGAAAGGCCTCTTTTGTCATCATTCATCTGCTAATGGAGCCAGATTTAAACAGGCCTAATCCTCCACAATGGCCTCTGATTACCTCTGCTGCTGGGTGTAAAGTCCCAGAGAGGTGAACTGTTTCTGTTCACACACACTTTACATGCTCTCATTGATGAATCGCCACATGAGCTGGAGTGGCACGAGACCTTTGGTCAACCCTCACGTTGTGCACAGTTGCAGGTTTACCTGCTTTAATTAATTCTTGGCTGTGTGTGTGTTTTCTTTATATGTGTGTGGAGGGGTATCTACGTGTGTATGTGTGCAGTGTGTGAAGTGTGTGAAGGGTGCATGCATTTGGTGTGTTTGTGTTTTTACAGGGGTCAGGTGGGGTAGTCACGGCAACAGATGGCCTGCATGCACGATTTCTGTTCTTCCATGTGTGTGCGTGTGCGTGCGTACGTGTGTGCGTGTGTGTGTGTGTGTGTGTGTGTGTGTGTTTGAATGTGTGTGTGTGTGTCTGTCCTATGTGAGACTGACAGCAGCAGTTTTTGTGGGGCTGCTCTCAGCTCCTATTACTGTGAATAGGCAGAAAGTCTCCTGGTGGTGAGCTGCAGATCCTCTGTCATCACAGGGTTTGTGACGGGGACACGTGATGTATTTCATGATGCTGCTATTAATAAACATGAAGCACCTTCTCCTGGATACCTGCAGCCTTTCTGCTGTCATTTAATTAGGCCGGAGCCCAAACACATTCACAGAGTCTTCGGAGTGTTTGAACTCCTTAAGCAGATCTTTGCTTTGCAAATCTCACAACAATCTCACACATCCGTGAAACATCCACACTCAGCTGGACACCAGTGTTTTCAGCACAGCTACCACTCAGGGTTTGTTCATTACAGGTTTTCATCTCATTTTCCATTAACCTCAGGAAACCTATTTTGGAAATTCTTTTAGTAGCAAAGTTTTCTTCCTCTTAAATCAGCCCTCATTTTGAAAAGTGACAAAATCACACCTTTTGACTTGCACAAAATAAAACACCCTCAGTCACACTCTTGAAATATGTTTTCATATAGAGGTAAACAACAGCCATGTGCTGCTGCAGGCGGAGGAAAAAGAAGGAGCTGCTTCCTGACATCAACTCTTCCCTGGATCCAGTGAGATCGCTTTAATTTTTGATTTTTGGGCCTGGTATACCAGAGATTTTTTGTTGATCAATCATTCTTCTTTGAACTGGTTTTCCTTTTTGGTTCCCTGTGGATTAATGGACTGATTGGTGCTTAAAGATTCTCGTGGCAGACAGATCGCTCCTGCATCGATGAACTTTGATTTATTGGAAAAGACTCTTTAAACCAAACTATCTTTGCTGTTAACTTCTTTTTGGTTTAAAAAGGACTTTAAACTTATTTAGGAATCATGAAGGAGCATTTTAGGGCTGTATTTTGTCTTCATTCAGTCTGGTTCTGTGCCGTCGGGTTTAAATGTCATTAAAAACCCGTCGCTGACTTATTCGTTTGCCTCTTGTAAGTGATTTGTTCAGAGTCAGAAGCTGCAGAGACGACATTCTCTGACCAATGAGTGACCGGCAGTCCGTCCACGTCACCTTTTAGTATCGGCTCAGCTCGTTTGGAACCAGGGTAAAGCAGGTACTAAAAACTGGCATCTGACGCGTAGTACTGCGCCTGTGGAAACGCAACACAAACCGGGTAGAGGCGAGTAGAGTCGAGTAGAGTAGAGCTAAGACAGGTCAGTGGAAAAGGGCCATAAGCTAACCTAAGCTAAAGTAGGCTAAGTCTGGACAGGGCCCAGCTGTAACTGATCTTTTTTTTTACCAATCTGTGGATAAAAAGAATGTGGTCCCCAAACATTTTACTTAAGCCTTTGACACTGAAAATTTGAAGTGATGTTTACCAGTGCACCTTGGGCAATTTACTTTGTTAGTCCCCCACTTTTACAAATAAACGTCATTAAATCTGCTTAAAATGGAATTAGAAAAATGGAGATGAGTGTTTCTTGTGGCACTATGAGCAGATTCTCATGAACCCCAGGGTGCTGTGTGTCTCCTTTGGGATCCCGTGCTCCACATAATCTGCAGACTTTGCCATGCACAGCTGGAGCACATGGAGTTCACTTTCAGTGAAAATACTTGGTAAATGAAAAGGTATTGAACTCTTAAACATCCACAGGGGACACAGTGGGAGAGACATTTTAATGTCACATCCTGCTGGAGTTAAATAACAAGGTAAACTGACTGTTTCATGATGTGGTTTTGGTAAAACTTCTCTGTAACTCATCTTCACTGTGTGTAAAAAAGATGCTGACATTATTGACAAAATGTAAGAAAGTGTCTGTTGATGATGAATTCCTCTATCAATCAAAAACAGAAGAGTACATTACACAGGTCCCCACATTCATCAAAGTGGCTCTATTTTTATGACAAACACTCACTCACACAAACAAGTCATGAGAAAACATTTTCACATTAGGATTAGGTCCAGCTTCAAAGATATCTAAACTACAGACCCTGACACAAAGTCTTCCTGGTTTGCAGAACAAGTCACATATCGACTCCAACAGGTTTTTTTTCAATCAGCAGCTTTAGAGCTTATCCTTCCAAGAAATAAAAGTTGTTGTGGCCCATGGTGTTCATTTCCTCTGAGGCCTGAAGTCCTGTGAAGATGAAAAAAAATCACTACCCACTGCCCCCCCAGAGCAGTAGAGGGCAGGAGGACTGGGACAAAGCCCATTCAGCAAAGAAGACACCAGAGAAAGAAAAAGAGCCAAGCATGGCAGTTAATGCTGGTTTACGCTTTCTGCATCACGCATAGGAATGGGACACGCACAGTCATCACAAGAGAAAACAAGTGGCTTTTATAACTTTTAGCCAAGTGGAGCTTCTGTTTAGCCACCATGTTATTTGTAGTTGCAAAATTTGGGAGGTACACAACGTGGATATTTTGTTCGAGGTGAGGAGTTGGGGTGGGTAAAAATCTGGATTAATCCATGCATTGCAATTTTAGCCCGTCCAATTCAATATCAGTTTGGCAAATCCTCAGAATCAATTCACCTCCTGGCCAGTGGGGGCGCTGTTTATGCTGCCATCCCTGAACACCACCCTGCTTGGTGAATAGATAACAGTACTTTGTGGATCGAGAGACTGTAGTTGTAGATTAAGTCATTTATTTCAATTTGATTACACAAAGCTACTGTAAAACTGGAAATACAAAAAGGGAAACATAATAATAATAATAATAATAATAATAATAATAATAATAATAATAATAATAATAATAATACATTTTCTTTAAAGGCGCCTTTCAGGTCACCCAAGGATGTCGCACAGAATAGATTTAAAAATACACTCCAAAATTCAAAATTTTAAAGTTTAAAAGAAATACAGAGTTTAAAAACATCATAGTGAGTAAGCTTGGTGGAAAAGATGGGTTTTGAGGTGGGATCTGAAAGAAGTTAATGAGTCAATGTCACGGATATTGGGTGGGAGGGAGTTCCAGAGATGTGGTGCAGAGCGACTGAAGACCCTGGACCCCATGGTGGTAAAGCAGGCTGGGAGGATGTTGAGGCGGAGGAAGGATGAGGACCTGAGGTTGAGGTTGAATCAGCTTGGTTTGTTGATGAGGAGGAGATCGGTGAGGTATGGAGGGGCAAGATTGTGGAGGGCTTTGGAGGTGAGGAGCAGGATCTTATAAGTCAGCATAAACAAGCAGTCAAAACGATGTAAACAGCCTGACATAACTAAGGAAGTTTACTCTTAGGTAGCTGGCTCCACTTAGCAAAAAGTCCATTAGCTTGATGCTAGTATGAAAGGAAAATACCATTAATGGGCTAATGAAGTTAGCTTTGCGATTATTTTTACTTTACATGAGCTGATTATTGATTTGGGACTCACAAAAAAGCACTTTGCACATCATTCATTAGGGAATGTGTTGAGAATAATGTAAAGTGAGTCAGTGAAAGTATTCACAAGCTGCTTCTCGCTGCCTCTGCACAGGGCTGGGCACCGAACTACGGTTCTGCTTCTGAAGCACTGTGCATCGGAATAGGCCTTGTCTTTCGGTGACAAGTTTCGGCACCCAGAGGTTGATCACATGATCAAGATCTGACAATGCCGTCAATGTTTGGCTGTAGCGTTGCATGTGGTTGCGGCGTACAGGAAAAATGCTGCAGACTGTCTGGTCTATACACACTGNGCTATCAGCTGCTGTGGGTGTCGAAAGAAGCTCCAAGGCACAGATTCTTAGTTAATGCATTTGCAAAAGGGAAGTCTGATCAGAGGTGCATCCAGCACCCTGACTCCCATCAGCTCCGCCGACTTCCCCGTTGTTCAGCTCTTTATTCACAGAGAAATCATCATATGGGCGTGATCGTATAGTCATTAGTCATGTACAAACCAGAAGTTCACAGGCAGAACATATTTGAATGGACATCATGTAACCACATTCTGTAAACAGCTGATACCTACTTTCTGCATGAGCAGTCTGTCCTTGACGTCAGAATGATAACATAGATTACAAGCACGGCAGTACAGCATCACTCTAACACACTGGTTCACGTGTTGTGAGTTGTGCTGTCAAACAGGTAAAAAAAAATGCCACTGAGGTCAAAATTGTGGCTCTACTTTCGCAAAAATTGATGCCAGTTGTGTGCAGTGCAACATGTGCAAAAAGACCATCGTTGCCGAGACCGGCAACACCAGTAATGTAATGAAGCACTTGATCGTGCAAGGAATATATTTAAGAGTGGAAAGCTGCTCCGTGTTTGACTGCAAGAGCAGTGGACCTCTGCCATGCTCCTCTTCTCAGCGTTCAAGTCTGTCTGTAGATGTTTCACAGACAGAATGGCCCGATTCAGAGTCTCCTCCGGGTTCCACTACCTCAGAGGGAACTGAGGACAGTGCCATGTCAGGAACTTTGACAGGCAAGTTAACGTTTGGTGAAATCCTTCTTTGTGTTTGTTCATGTAACTGAAACTTAAAACATGTTCATGAGGTGAGATAAATTGGGATCCATGTAGCGCTTGCTTCATTTGAGATATGAGTGTGTGGCTTCACTTTATGGTTAGGCAGCTAGTTAAGTCAAATGCTAAATACAGACTGACAGTAACAGACAAAGCTTAACTTGTAGAAATGTGCTCATCCATTGGGTCGGCTGGCTTCACCTAACTCTACACTGTTCTGTTTATCTTCTCACAGAAGCCACTGACCCTAGTGTGAGGATGAAAATCAAGAATGCCTGTGTGAATCTGTTCACGCTGGCAGAAAAAGGAAAAATCATGAAAGAAAACAAGATGAATGCCACTGGGCAGTCACGAATTTTGTTGTGAAAGATTTGCTGTCTTTTTCTACGGTGGGAGACCATGTACCATGTACACGATATTGTTGACCAGTTAAGCTTTTAACTGTCAGCTTGGATGATAGTTTTTGAGTAATAATAACACAACCACGTTATTGTTGATGTTTGTGTGCTAAAATCAGTTAGGGAGATGATAAGAGCCCTAAACCCCAGATATCACTCCCCCAGAAGAGACGTGCTGTCCACTACACTCAAACTTGCATGGTATGCAGGAGAGAAAGGAAATGTCAAGAGAGAATTGCGGTGTGGCAAAGGACCAATACTGGACTGTTTCAGTCCACTTCAGAGGGGGTGCCATGAAGGAGAAACACCTGCATACCAGGGAAGTCTACACATCAAAGACAGAGCATGTCAAAGCTGAGATGGGGGACATTTTTCATGAATATAATATTGAGGAGAAAAGTTGTTGCAATCACTGTAGACAATGCAGCCAATATGGATGCAGCAGTTAAGTAGATGAGCATGAGAAAAGTTGGCTGCTTTGCTCTGCTCACTCTAAACATTGCTGCTCAACAGCTGTACACTAATCCCACAGTGGGCAGGAAGAAGCCCANACTTTGCACATCATTCATTAGGGAATGTGTTGAGAATAATGTAAAGTGAGTCAGTGAAAGTATTCACAAGCTGCTTCTCGCTGCCTCTGCACAGGGCTGGGCACCGAACTACGGTTCTGCTTCTGAAGCACTGTGCATCGGAATAGGCCTTGTCTTTCGGTGACAAGTTTCGGCACCCAGAGGTTGATCACATGATCAAGATCTGACAATGCCGTCAATGTTTGGCTGTAGCGTTGCATGTGGTTGCGGCGTACAGGAAAAATGCTGCAGACTGTCTGGTCTATACACACTGGTTCACGTGTTGTGAGTTGTGCTGTCAAACAGGTAAAAAAAAATGCCACTGAGGTCAAAATTGTGGCTCTACTTTCGCAAAAATTGATGCCAGTTGTGTGCAGTGCAACATGTGCAAAAAGACCATCGTTGCCGAGACCGGCAACACCAGTAATGTAATGAAGCACTTGATCGTGCAAGGAATATATTTAAGAGTGGAAAGCTGCTCCGTGTTTGACTGCAAGAGCAGTGGACCTCTGCCATGCTCCTCTTCTCAGCGTTCAAGTCTGTCTGTAGATGTTTCACAGACAGAATGGCCCGATTCAGAGTCTCCTCCGGGTTCCACTACCTCAGAGGGAACTGAGGACAGTGCCATGTCAGGAATTTTGACAGGCAAGTTAACGTTTGGTGAAATCCTTCTTTGTGTTTGTTCATGTAACTGAAACTTAAAACATGTTCATGAGGTGAGATAAATTGGGATCCATGTAGCGCTTGCTTCATTTGAGATATGAGTATGTGGCTTCACTTTATGGTTAGGCAGCTAGTTAAGTCAAATGCTAAATACAGACTGACAGTAACAGACAAAGCTTAACTTGTAGAAATGTGCTCATCCATTGGGTCGGCTGGCTTCACCTAACTCTACACTGTTCTGTTTATCTTCTCACAGAAGCCACTGACCCTAGTGTGAGGATGAAAATCAAGAATGCCTGTGTGAATCTGTTCACGCTGGCAGAAAAAGGAAAAATCATGAAAGAAAACAAGATGAATGCCACTGGGCAGTCACAAATTTTGTTGTGAAAGATTTGCTGTCTTTTTCTACGGTGGGGGACCATGTACCATGTACACGATATTGTTGACCAGTTAAGCTTTTAACTGTCAGCTTGGATGATAGTTTTTGAGTAATAATAACACAACCACGTTATTGTTGATGTTTGTGTGCTAAAATCAGTTAGGGAGATGATAAGAGCCCTAAACCCCAGATATCACTCCCCCAGAAGAGACGTGCTGTCCACTACACTCAAACTTGCATGGTATGCAGGAGAGAAAGGAAATGTCAAGAGAGAATTGCGGTGTGGCAAAGGACCATATGACCTGACAAAGTCAGGTGAAGTCTCCCCCACGGTACTTCCTCTTTGTGGACGTATGGTCCCTTCAGATGTGTAGTTTCTGTCTCGTACAGTTTCGACTCTACCCCCTGTAAAAAGTACTTATATTATAACTCCTCTTTTCAACAACGTTAGTGACATCTGTTACGTCGGTTATACCTACGTCGTCAATTCATCTACAGCATGAGAAAAGTTGGCTGCTTTGCTCTGCTCACTCTAAACATTGCTGCTCAACAGCTGTACACTAATCCCACAGTGGGCAGGAAGAAGCCCAGCTACGGTGGTGTGGTCAAAGCGGTTCAGTTCGGCCAAATCTTTCTTAAAAGAGAAGCAACGTTTTCTTGGTAAGAAGTCAAAATAGGCTAAATTTAGTGCAAAATTCCATAGCTACATCTTTTATTGAACTATTACTACAATTGGACAACCACACGTAAACTGTCTCTCCAGGTCTTCACATCCAGAACATATTTTTACTCTGGATATAAAGAACGGGTGGAACAGCCTGTTCCTAATGGTGGAGCGGTATCTGCCATTCAGGCAGCCTCCATGGACTCAAGGATTGGTTTCATTCAAGTTACATACAGAACAGCTTCAAGTTATCATGGGACTTAATCCAACCTCTTAATGCCTAAGCCTCACTCAGCATCTCAGCATTCAGGTTTGCTTGTTTTCTCACACAGAATGTAATTTAGTTACGACATAGTTTCCTGGTTGCCGTGTGTTTTTAGTACATGCATTTTAGATCCTTTAAATAAGGCCCTGAAAATACAATTCACTTTCACTTGGCAATCATTTTATGGATAGTTAAATAAAATACCTCTGAAACATGATGTCTTCCTTATTATCAACATTTCTCTTCATGCCCCTCTCAAATGTTCACTATGACTTTGTGAAAAGCTTTCATGAGTAAACAGAGATACACATGACACATTTCACAGGAGTTCCTACTCCAGTCTTCTTTTCTGTCTTTATGGGTGAGGTATTAGTGCCTTAAATTTGGTAATTACTGCCCAAATGTGACTCTAACTCCATAAAACCATGTCTGAATGGTTGCCACTTGCATTTGACAGAATAAGAATTATCCCTGCAGGAAAAATACATTTGCAAACCAAATTTGGTGCAAAGGCAAATTAAAATGCTTAACACAATATTAGGGAAAATAAAGAAAAGGCCAAAAGGAAGATGAAAATGCAAATTAGTAAATGACTGAGCTTATATTTAAAGAGTACAGCTTTGAATAAAGGCCTCAGAACAGAACAGGAGATGGTGTGCTTGTTGATGGATATGCAGGCGTCAGTCAAAGCAGATACACTATTAGTATACGCAGTTAATAAGCTGATAACATGAATGTTTGCTAAACTTTAATAGATGGATTTTATTCACATTGAGCTGATTTTCAACAACAGTCATTAATGATAGAGGTAACCATCCTCACCTGTGATCTGTTTGTATGTGATCAGTGTGTGTGTGTGTGTATGACAGACACATGCATCTTTATTCAGTGATGCACTGAAGTTTGTTGGTTCTCAGTTGTGGGGAAAGAAAAAAGAATCACAAGGATCTGCAGGAAAAGTTAAATGAACTGTTCAAAACAAGAAGGGGCCATAAAAAGATTTCCAAGGAATTGAGGATGCCAACAAGCAGAGTTCTAACTCTAATGAAGAAGTGGAAAATGAGGGATTCTGTTGAAACCAAACCAGGTAGACCAACAAACATTTCAGCTACTACTGCCAGAAAAAATGTTCAGGGTACCAAGGAACACCCACAAATAACTTCAGCTGAAATACAGGACTCTCTGACAGAATGTGGTCTGGATGTTTCAAGATGCACAATAAGGAGGCACTTGAAGAAAAATGGGCTACATGGTCAAGTCTCCAGAAGAAAGACATTTCCACACAAATACATTCTTTTTTTAAAATTATTTCTTTATTGAGAAAGAGCAAATACATAAAAGACAGCATATATTCTGCAGCAGAATGAATCATGTATTAGGCAGAATAGGCTTACATTTAACTAATCCTTCAGCATTTAGCTCTTCAAAGGTTTTTTTTATTTTTATCTTTTTTCAAAGTAAACTTCAGACGCAGAACAAAGGACGATATCAGTTCAAAGATGCAAATGCAGGAGATGATGTAAAAGCAAAGTCAACAGCAAACCAAAATGAAAAAAAACAAAAAAACATCTTCACCCCTCTGTTACATTCAGTCAGATTAAATCTGGCCTTAAGGGTTGAACATATATTGTCCGTTTGAACCAGATTTTGTGAAATCTTTCCTTCTGATCATTTATGGATATGACAGCCTCTCCACAAAATAAATTTGATATATTATTTCAATCCAGTCAACGACAGCAGGGGGTTCAATACCTAGCCATTTCTTTTCAACAGCTTTTTTACTTGCTTTCAAAAGAATCTGTGCTAATTTTTTATCATTTCTATTCCACCCATTACTGAAAAAGTCATCCATGAACACTGTGTTGAAATTAGAGGAGATATCAATTCCAGAAATATTGGTGATGTGCCTGTGAATTTCCTGCCAAAAAGGCACCATAACTGGGCAATTCCAAAAAAATATGACAGTGATTGGCATCGTTTGTCATACAAAGCCTCCATCAAGTGTAACCAGTCCCTTGATGTTTTATTTTATTTTAATTTATTTTTTCCAGCGGTGTGATAAAAAAACTTACAATATTTTTCCAACAGAGTTCTTGCCAAACAGTTGAGCATGTTGTTGTCCGTGTAAGTGGCATATTCTTGTCCAGCTTTCCTCACTAATATTAAAATTGGCTTCCTATTCTCATTTCTCTTTAATGTACCTAGTATTGTCTGATTTGGATTGGATTACACCCTTGTAGGGCTTTGTTCTGACCTTGTAGCATGATTCAGATTATGTGGCTGATACAATAATCTTCATAATTCCTGACTCCTCTTTTCGTAAGGCTGCACTCAAGTTTTGTGTGAAAAGATGCCTGACTTGTAATTATCTGTAAAAATCACTCTGTTCTAAACTTAATTTGCGTTTTTGGGCTTCAACATGATTGAACATCCCTTTGTGTTGAAATGTATAGTAGTTGGTGAGGCCCTTTGTCGTCCAATTCTTAAATCTAGTATCAAATCTGTTAGGAATAAATTCTGTGTCATAGGCACACCATCTCGATAATTTAGATGAATCATTTAAGTTACTTACTTTCACTACTTCTTGCCATATTTTCAGCATATTAGCATATTAATCGAAGGGTTGTTGTTGTTTGCCAGCTGGCTTACTAATTTGTTATCCACAATCAGGTAAGCATTTGGAAGATGTGAAAACAGAGGGCTTTTTCAGTATAACCATCTGATTTTTAATCACAGGTACATATGCACTTACAAGGATTTGACTTCAGTTTGTTGTTCCTGTGACACAAGCAGAGAAACAGGAAAAGGATGTTCAAGCATAAACTGGATTTTTCTGCATGTTTCTGAGATGAAACGAGACTGAGCCTCATTCTTTAAAACGTTCTCTGAACAACACAGGAGATGGTTTCTTTGGTTAGAGATGGTTAGGAGGAGGAGGTAGAGATTTCTTGGCATACCTTTAAGAAGATGAAAAGAAATACTGGTCCTGTCACCATTCCACTGAATGCAGAGGGAGCTGCTGAATGGGTGAGCACCATCTTTTCTCCTCATTAGTGTCTCTCCCTGGCAGGACTCTGACACGCTGTTTGTTCCACAGCTGCTTTCTCCTGTCTGACAGGCTGTTTGTTGTTTTTAAGCTCAGCTTTACACAACTGTTTTACTTCTTCAAGCCATGTTGTGTGTAATTGTACCAGGCCCAACGTTTGAAGAGCCAAGTAATGTAAATAACATTGGGCCTCATTCACTAACAAATGCGTAGAGATGTTCTTACTCCCCGCAAAAAAATAAGAAAAGACACAAAAACAAAGTCGTCATACCAGTCGTTTTTGTTCACACCACCGTGCGTATGTTAATGAATCAGAATCATTCTTAATCGACTGGCATCACAGCTTGTTCTTCCAGTTCCTCACAGAGAGACTCTTCACAGACGCGCGCCCTGACCAGTGAGGTGATAAATGAGCAGCTGACTCTCCTGGAGCTGTGAGGGAGATCGTTCTGAGTATCCCAAACATAACCACACATTAAAACAGCTGCTGGAAGTTTTTTTCAAACAAATGAATAAATCTGAGTGAACAGCTGAGCTGTGTTTGCGTCATTTGATCAGAGAATGTTTAAAATCATAAGAACAAGCAAATTATTTTACATCTTTATTTAGTTTGCACAAATTTATGACACTGTTTGTCAGAGCAGTGACAATTTATAAACATAAAAATGTGCCATTCTGATATGCACATAATTATATATTTAACATAAACTAAGTATTTAATTTAAGATTCAATATTATAAACATATTGAGGGTGAAAAGGTGTCAGTTTCATGGTTATTGAATAAATTTAGCCAATGCACAGTTTTTATTGATGATTTCTATGTAAGTCTTTTTTCTTTTCCTGAACGTAGTTTTTAAATGTTATGCTTTCAGTGAAAAGAGTCTGTTATCAGCTTTTTAGAAGGCTGATCATTCATTATTTCTGCGTACGCATGGTCTGAGGAGGTTCTACATTTGTTCACAAAGTAAGAAGATTTTCAGGTAAGAAAGTATTGATGAATCACAGGTTTGTGCGTCAAACGTTCTTCCCTATGATTTAGGCACAAATTTGTGTGTATGCACTGTTTGTGAATGAGGCCCATTGAGTGTAATGATTGGTGCTGAGTGGTCTGCAGCAACAGCTCCTGTCTCCACCGGTTGGTTTTCTCTTCATGTTGGAGCAGCGTTAACAGGCTGAAAGGCAGAAATCCCTCACTAATCAAATGATCTTCCTCAGGGGGAGGAGATTCCTTAAAGTGTCTCTGAGACTTCACGTCCCCCTGTGGTAGTAAAGATGATTGTGAAAGATTATGTAATAATCAGAGAAAATGACATCGTTCCAAAAAATGGTGGCACACGGGACGAGGAGGCGCCTATCAGTGTGTTTGAATCAGGAGTTTAGTTTGAAAAGTCGTGGTTTGAGTGAAGCCTCCCCACCTGAAACTGCTCAGCCAATGAAGTCTCTGCATACTTGGTGCTACCACTGACTGTATAACTGAGGTCTCCACAAAAACTGCTCCCACTGGTGTCTGGCTGCAGTTAAGGTCAAAATCTCTGTCTCCTTAAAACTTAAAAAAATAATTACACCTTGTAGAAATGTTTCTCACATCCTGACACTGCAGTGATATGAAGATGTTATTTGGCTGCTTTGTGTTCAAGTCTCTTTTTTCAGAGGAGTTGTTTTTTTCATTAGTTATTAGACGTTAAAAACCAGGCTATATGTTTAGTTTTACGACAATTGGCAGCTGCTGTTGGTGTGTAGTTTTTATCTAGGATATAAGAAACTTCGGGAAAGAGAAAAAAAAAGAGCTAAGACCCTTGACAGAAATAAAAAAAAAAGTTTATTGCTTTTTTGTTACCTGGTTCCACCCAAATTCTCTACATCCCAGACTCTGACTCCAGTAACTGGTCCTTTTGGCTTTGTACAATGGGAAAAGGCGGAGCCACACTGTCCATCTTGTACAATCATGGACTAAAGTATTGGCACTCCTGGATTTTTTTGATAAAATACACCATTTCTCCCAGAAATTGTTGCAATGACAAATGTTTTTGGTATGAATGTGTTTATTTCCTTGATGTGCATTGGAAAAACAAAACAAAGACAAAACATGAGGAAAAAAAAGCCAAAGTGGTCACAATTTTACACAAAACACACAAAAAATGGGTCGGACAAAATTATCAGCACCCTTTTAGAATTGTGGGTAAATCATTTTCTTTTCAAACAGGTGATGTTTGTTTTAACTCAGCTATGGTGAGTAACAGGTGCTGGTAATATAGAAATCACACCTGACACCAGTTATTTGTAATTGCATGTTTTGTAAAACATTTATAATTGCAACAATTTCTGGGAGAAGTGGTGTATTTTCTGGAAAAATTCCAGGGCTTCCATTCCTTTTTTCCCTGACTGTATGTTCTCTGCGTGCTACACACTGCTGCTCTGCACAAAGACACAAACAAACCATTCTCACTTCATTTGATTTGATAGTCAGTTTTTAAACACATGCAGATGTTGATTCAACACCAAGGCTATATCGACATTCAATTAAACCATTTGCTACCGCTGGGCCTTTTGAATTTCACCTGATGTCATTTTGGAAGTGATTGGTTGAAGGAGACTACAACAGTTTAAAATGGCGTAGCTAGAAATCAGAGAGCTCTTAGCTGTGTCTCACAAAACTTGCCTGACCTCATGTCACTAACCTGTGCAGCATTAGGAGTTTAACCAAACAAGTTTTGGTTCTTTTCAGTTCATTTATTTGTCTTTTGATTTATTGAGTGATTATTACCATGTCATGAAAATGGTTTGCAGGATTTTCCCAGGGATCCTATGGTTTACATCACATTGCTTTTATTTATTTTTATTTATTTTTATTTATTTATTTATTTATTTTTGCCCGAGAATGACACACATTGAAAAGGAATGCACTGATGCTGAAACTTTAGATACGATAATGTCAACAGCAAAATTTAGGGTGGACTACATTTCCTTTTTGAAGACATCAGAGTTAAAGTAAGATCACAGCACTTTAGTTTCTTTACAGCTGTATCCCTTGTGCCCAAAAAAGATTAAAACTAAACCCAATTATCATGTAATTCAGGCAAAAGCTCAAACGAATAAAAAGAAAGTTCATCTAATTCTTTTGAAATGTGCAGATCTGTAAAGTGAAGTGTTTCCCTGACAGAGTATATGTATTCTTCAATGTGTGGTTGTAAATGTGGAATTCACATGAAGGAGTTCTCACCGTGGGAGGAAAGTGGAGCGTGCTGTGAAGGCAGAGGAGAAGATCAGCACGACGGTTTGATGTCTTTGAAATAACAGTGTGGAATAAAAGCAGCATTCAGGCTCACTTCAGGCTCTTCAGTTGTTGTTACTGTGTGGAGAGAAGCGTCTGAATCACATATTAAACTCAGCTGATGGTAGAGCAGGGCTTCAAATGTGATAATTGGAAACCCTGGTACGGAAAAGTACTCGAGCAAATAATGAGGAAATGAACAGGCGTAGATGCTGATCTGGTATTCTAACGACACTCGTCCTCCTATTTATTCTTTTCCAGCTTTAATTTGTTGATTTCAGAGTTTTATTCAAAATGTACTGCTGCAGTAATGAAATCTCCCCATGGGCATCATTACACTCACATCTGATCTCATCTCCTCCATGTGCGTGTGTGTCCCTTCATCCAGCTCTAGTGTGTGTGTGTGTGTGTGTGTGTGTGTGTGTGTGTGTGTGCTTGTGTGGGAGGATGAGGGTCCAGCACAGCAGAGTGAAGGGACACTGGCTCCTGTCCCGCTTTGAATCCCCCGTGGGATGGATTGGGACAGACGTTCGTGACCCTCAAGGCCAGCTAAGCCCCGACAATCTGTTCCCCCAGCCACAGACAACTGGTGTTTCTGTGTGCGTGTGTGTGTGTTTGATAGAAACCCGGAAATCAAATGAATGTGTAGAGTGTGTGAGTGTAGGATGCTTTGGCAGAAAGTCTGAGTGTCCAATAGAGACAGAGTGTGTCATCTCGCTCCGCTGCTGAGACTTTTGAATTGGATCAAAGTGAGAAGGCAGAAGGACAGCTAACAATGTGTGTGACGCATGTTGACAGGCTGACGCATACTTTGTGCTTTTGTGTGTGTGTGTTTGAGGAATAGTGAGTGTTTACCTTGGTGATGTGTCATAACAGAGATGTGCCAAGCTGAAGGTCACTGCGTCTCTCAGGCAGCACTGAAACTCCTGGATAAGCACGCAACCCCCCCCCCCGCTGCTGCTCTCTCTCCTCTTGTTCTTTCACTTTCAGCTCTCTCCATCGCAGCCTTTTTTATATAATTCTTGCCTTCAAGACAAATCTTGAGCACAAACAGTCACAGACATTGGCTGAATGATCAGAGTAAAGTCATTTATCCTCTCAGTCATGTCCTCTCTGCAGCTTAAAGAACTCTGTGGGTGGACCATCACCTGTAGGACGTTAGAATTGGTTTTAAATCCATGAAAGACAATTATGAAGCGAAACATTTGTCAAGGATCTGTTTTTCCTCCATGAAAATTGAACAATGAGGAGTTGTTCACTGATGATGATAACTTTGATTTTGGTATTTTGTATTTTTATTCACAAGACAAAATGTTCATAGTTAACTACTGGACATTTGGACTCCATGACTTTTTTTTCTGCACACTGTGTCTAATCCAGTGGTTCACAACTCTATCAGGGCCGTGACCCCATTATACACCACAATCTTCCAGCAACCTGAAAGACTTTTCTTTCTGGTATCAATGTCTCAACAAAAGGAGGCGGCTCCTCACCTTAGGAATGTGACAGTGTTAATAATAATGATAATAAATTTTATTTGTATAGCGCTTTTCAAAACTCAAAGACACTTTACAATTTAAAAGCAATACATAAATACACACATCAATTAAAACAAGGTTAGGTCTGTTACTGAAAACAAAGTCAAATATCACTTATTATGAATTACTTTTTAATAGTAATATCATTACTTTACTTATTACTCCCTGCCAAAAGTAATTTATTATATCACTGATTATGTTACTTTCAAGTTGGTAATTGTGTCCTTTGATAGGAGAGGGACAGGGGGAGGAGGCTGACGCTGTTTACTGCTTCTTCACTTCACAGTTTTGATATTTATTATATCTGAGTGTTTGTTTTCTAATGATATTCTTTGTCTGCCAGCAACAATTTCTGGATACTCCCTGGATACTCGACAACATTATTAACTCATTTTCACCTGCTTTCTGCAGACCTGCATGACCTTTGTGTCAGGAGTAAAATTGCAGGTGTGTTACTTTTTTCAGCCTATGAATCCATCAAAGTTACAGGCTATATGAAATATGTATCTGAGAACAGAGAAGGAGAGACAAAGTTTTTTAAACTTTGCCAAAGTTGATCTAATGTGAAAGAGACGTAGTTAAGAGACATAACTTACATCTGACATGATCCTGTCATCTTTCCTCTCCACTCAACTAAATATCCTGGAGCAAAACTTAAACATGTTTTACACCATCTTTCAAGCTGGACAGGGTTGCCAGTCATGTGTGACATAAATGGTAAAAACAAGTCCCCCCCCGCAGCAGAGCCTAGAAGATGCTGGATTCTGCTGGGAAACTGATTTGGTGGGTTGCTAGAAAAATTGTCAGACAGTTACCAGCAAACTTTGAAAAGTGTTTCTGCTTGAAATCCCCATCCCTATTCACAACCAGTGGCGTGCATCGGCATTTTGAAGGGCGAGGGCTAATCCAGGGCATGTTTGAGCTCCAAAGAGGTCGGTTTATCATGTTTTAACCAGCCAAAGGGGCAGATTAGTGTGGGTTGCCAACGAAGAAGGCACTTCAGCATTTGTTTTGGCTCCCAGGAAGGCAGTTTAACTCACATTATGTCAAAAGAGCCCTTCAGGGCCCTGTTTTTTACCAGTGGGGAAAAAAAGAACAAATCTTTTGATGTTCGAACAAAAAATAAATTTTCTTGAATTAAAAAAATATATATATATTTATGTGGCCATCAGACGCCATCAGACACCATAGTGTTTAGGTTCCTCTTATGATGGCAGGCAGGCAGAGAAATCTTTTCACTTTTTTCTGTTTTTTAAACTGACTGCAAAATTTGTTTATACACAGGATGTAGTGAGGGAGGGGGGTTACGATAACTGTGCTGTCCTGTGATCGTGGCCGTCACTTAAGATCAGATAGTTTTAGATACTGCATTAGAACTGAATCTATCTTCAATTCATTGAAATTATAGAACACAGTTGTTCAGAATTATGTGTGATGTTTAATTTTACAAAGAATAAAACTTAGTTCAATCATTTTTTTTATCAATTTCTTGACATTTGACATGGCCCCATTTGAGTTCCAGGTGACCCCACATAGGGTCCTGGCCCCAAGTTTGAAAAACACTGAGGGCCTGCTCTACTGACCGTTTTCGTGAACAAAAACACGTGCAAACTCAATTGTGTGCGCAAAGCTGATCTACTAACAGGGTGCAGACGTGGACAGTGTCTCTGATGTGAGCGAAACAGCACACACATTGTTCATGTAGCGCGTCTGCATTCATGAATATGAAGAACACATTGCAGATCACCAGAACACGCCAAATTCTGGGAAGAGGAGATGCAAATGGTGATTTATCAAACCTCTCACGGTTTGCAGGTGCTGTTTTAGTGTCTATATTCAGCACGTGTTAAAGGCAGGTGCAAAGTGGAACAGCTTTACGCACAAACAGCTGTGGTCAAATACAACAAATTACAGACAAATGTTTAGACATTGCCACAACCGGTGAGGTCTCATAAACTCTTCCCTCTCCCTCCTGCTCTGTCTCTCCCTGTGTGTAATAATTAAATTAATACTTACATTGTTGAAAAACAGGTTTAGTTTTTCCGTGTTTTAGTGAGCACAAATATTGATTATTAGACGTGTGGAAAGTCAGAGCTTTTTGTCTAGTAGTTTTTCTGTAAATCCAGAGATCCAGAGGAAGAGGGAGGATGAGAGAACAAGTTCATCTCTTTAGAGCTGACAGGATGTGCACATCATGATAATGTCAGCAGAAAAGTATAAGGTGAACTATGTTTCCTTTGTGAAGACTTCAGAATTATAGTAAGATTACAGCTCTTCTGTTACTTCACAGGTGTATCCCTTGCGCTGAACAAAGATTAAAAGACTTAAACATCTGTGTTGAATTTCTGAGACAATGCAATGATGATTGTGCACAATCACAGCAGTCATGTCCTCATGATTAAGTCCAAGATCGAAATAAATCTAAACTGAGTCCTGAAGTGTCATTTTTATCACAAGCACACAGAAGACTGGCTGATTTCTGCTGTGCAGCTGATATTTAGTGCACTTTAAAGGTTTATTCATAAAAGATTTTGACTGTGTCTCTATTTTCATTTCCTCCACCTAGATCTCCAACTCTGTGGATTCAAATGTCATTATTTTGTTTACAGTCACTCTGCTCTTTCATACTCTTCATGGACACAGACAGCAGCACTCGCTACATCCTCATCTAAATATGGCGGTCTGCACCTGTGACCAGCTGTGCATGCTATCTTAGTATATCACCTGCAACACGCCCACTTTTAGCGCCTGTGATTTTTTAGTTTGCACATACATTTTAGCGCTGGTAATTGGGATCTTAGTAGATCAGGCCCTATGTGTTTAATCCTTCAATAAAAAGACAATAGATCCCTGTAACAGTTCGCTAAGTAAACTGAGTTAGCTCAGTCACTTACCTGTAATCTTTTGGTGCTGGAGGGTTCAAGTTCTTACCTCCTCCGTGCATCTTTCTTATCTCCAATGCTGATTTTAACCCTTGGCGTGCGTTTGTGACAAAACCACAACCAGATCCTGGGCTGACGTCTGTTTCTTAACCTTTAGGCTTTTTAGTTGTTGTTAGCATTAATAGCTCTGTGTCTTGAGTTTCATTTATCCATCTGTTGGCTGTGTTGGGTTCATTACTGACAAAAATAGTATATTACTCATTACCCTTTTTAAAGGTAATTTTATTGATTTCCTCATTACTCTTTGCCAACAGTTATTTGTCACAGCACTGATTATATTATTTTTCTGCACACCCCACGAATTTAGTTAGTGTGTCCTTCCTCCTCGTGTTTCTGAGTTTGCACATGACCTTTGTGTAAATGTCAGAGGTGAAACCTTTTTTTCAGCAGCCCACAATCCATCAAGTTACAGGTAATATGAAACACACATCTGGTTTAACTGAGGATGAGAATCCGTTTTTTGAAATCCAGTCTAAGTGGATATAAAGTGAAAGAGACCAAATACCAGTACACTTTTTTATATCTGACAACAAAGTTCCTGACATCTTTTCTTTGGACAAAGCTTCAGTTATGAGCATATGTCCAACCACCACCAGAAAACGTGTACTGCCCTATTTTTCAGGCTCGCCAGGGTTGACGGGTATATCTGATGACAGTTGAAGAAACAGGTCCATTGGTAGAAATCATCAACAAAGAAAAGAAGAAAAAAAAAAAAAGGGGGGAGGGGGGAGATGCAGCAGCACCTGACTATTCTGCTGGAAAACCACCATCCTGGGAACCATGAAGAGAGCTACCTTGCTGCTTGGCTGACAGGAAGTGTGTTATTGCCCAACACTGTCAGTTTAACACAGTTAGTCACACGTTTGGAGTTTTGGATAAACTCTTTGTCATCAAGGAAGATTAAAAATGGAGCCACAGTGTTTCTCACAGACAAAGAGTTTCCTTTTTCCTTGACTTGGAGTAAAGATGATTCCTTTCTAACTCCACTTTTATCTGTGTGTAATGACCTTTACTCCCTCTGGAGACCAGCAGGCACAGCACGGCAGCTTTACACCAGGACCAGAGTCCAGGATCACTTCTCACACTAAGATATTCCATAAAACAAAATGTTCAGAGAGAGAAATGATGCAGATTTCACGGACTTGGTTCAAATTTTAGACCTATTTCTGATGGGTACATGAATGAATTCAACAAGAAAATGTTTCAAAGCTGTAATGTCGATTGACTTAAACAATAAAAAAGACTGGGATCTGACAAAAACTGAGAGTAAAATTAAAATAGCTGCTGAAATGAACACTGATAAAAACACATGCTACATACAGTAATATTGTTCCACTCCATGAAATCCAATATCTGTGTACACATTCATGAATGCATGTTAGCTATGACTCATTTTAATGGCTACCTGCCGATCTCTATGTTTTATACATTGACCTCTTATGCTAAACTGGGGTACCCCATTTGCCATTCCTCTGATGTCATCAAAGTATAAACTGTAACATTTTTGTGAAACATCATAATGCTGTACGGTGTTATAAAGTTTAGATTCTTCTCATTTCAGCCGCTGAGTTTCTTGTACAGTTTACTTGACCTATGTCCTACCTGTTTGGGGTCATTATGTCACATCCTGACGCCCGTACCCTGAATATTCACTCTGGAAAGGTGGTCTCCTTAGGTCTCAAGTTTGTATAGTTTTCACAACAAAGTAGTTTAATAAGGTTCACCACTTTAAAGAGGACATTTCAGGCAACAAACAGACAGACAGCACAGGCAAGAGTAGTTATTGTCGTCGAACACAGTCTTAGAGCATTTCCTCCTCAATGTCAATCTGACAAAGCTGCAAGTGTTTTATTTCCTCAGACTTCTAGGCAAAAAAAAGAAGTGTCTCCATTTCGATACACAGTGATTTGATGCCAGGAGAGCCTGATTTATACAGGAAGTACTCTCTGCTTGACTGGGCAGTAGCATTAGCACAGGCTGCATGAAGCCTTACAGGCTGGTCTATTGGCTGTCGGCTCTGAAAATCACTCGTACAGTAACCAATAACCTTAGCGTTCACACAAAGCTTGCTGTAGCAAGATAGACTGCTAAATTTTTATTTATCAATTTTTTGTTTCTGCGCATAATCAGTCATTTTCATGTGCGCAACATGAGCGGTACAATGGGGGATCCTTGACACAAGTTTAAAAAACACTAGATTTATGAGAATATTTCTTAGAGCTTGTGGAAATAACTGCCTATGTAGCAAGATGATATTACTTGACAAGAAATCTTGAAACCAGAGTGATAAGTCTAGAAATAAGTATGTCTTGAGAATGAGAAAAATCAATTTTTAGAAATTGAAATACTTGAAAATGAACTTTCTAAAGTACAATATTAAGTAAAATACATCAGACATACGCCAAAAATGTGCAGTTGTACAATTTTCTTTTCTTAATGTTTGTAAATCAATACCCAGGATTAAGAAAAGATCACTAATTTAGGTTGGAAAAAATTAAGTATAAGAGAAGAATGAATAAGATGCTTTTTCAGTTTTAAAGAAAGGGAGTTTGTGCCAAAAATAAAAAGATTTGTAATGTTCCTTTAAATAAAATGAATCTTAGGATGTCTAACTGTATCTAGTGTTGTAGTTTGGTTTGTTTGGAACCTCCTCCACTTTGATTGGACATATTTCTTTACAAGGCGTTACAGGTGCTTTGTGTTTTCAATCATTGTTTTGTGTGTTAGCTTTAATTCAAGGAGCGTGAGGGTGGGACTGACTCTCAAAACAAGTTTTTGTTGTTAGTTGTTGTAGTTTTTGTTTGTTTGGATGGGAATTTTAGTGAGAGAAACTACCAATCTTATTGAATATTTTTAAAATCCTCATTTTAAAATCCATATTCAGGCTCAGTTTACAATCATACCATAAACTCAAAGATTAAAAAAAGGGAAAAAACATGTAAAACACTTTTAAGTAGGGTTGTATATCTAACAGACACGAGTCTAAGAATTTAAATTATCCAAAGTGCTACATTATTTGCAGTTTGTGTCCTGTTTTTGCTGATGGAGGTTGTTTTCCTCTTCCCTTCTCGTTTTTTTTCTGACTCGCAGAAGTTAAGCATTAGGAACAGGTACCTGTACACACCGCGATAAATTTGTTTTCAAAATAAGACATTATCCTCATTTGTCGCTTTTCTGAAACATATCTGACAGTCATTTGCATCACCTGTGTTTGCAGCTCCAACACAAACTCTGAAACAAATCCTAAAAGTTTTTTCTGTAAATCATGTGTCCTGAAGTGTCCTGCAGCCGGTGAGTGAGAAAGTGGCGGTTCCCTGAAATGTTTCTCTTTCCTGTGATAAAACTCAGACTCCTGTAATGTTTTTGTGGTGCAGTAATTATGAAATCATGATTTATTGTGCAGCTCTGTGGAGACAAACTGTCCTGTTTGGGAGTCAAGATCATTTGCTTTGCAGACGAAGTTAACTGATGCTGCCATACATCTCTGTTGAGCGTGTGTGTGTGTGTGTGTGTGTTTGTGTGTGTGTGTGTGTGTGTGTTTGCAAGGGTGTGAACAGGTGAAACAAGGACATGCACCCAGAACATAAGGGTCCCACTCCTTTGTGAGTCCGAATGCAGGAGAAGAGAAGGTTTGAGTCAGTAAACAGAGCGTGTTGACTCTGCTCTCACATGGAGAAACAAAGATCAGTCTCCGGGGTCAAAGTGGCAGCAGCTCTGCAGGCTGCTTCATTCGTTATTCTGCACCATAGCTATGAAATCTGGACACACTGACTGACACGAAACTTTGACAGTCGTAGACATCAAATGCCCATCCTTCTTTTGAACATAAAGAAGTTCAATGAGACAAAATATTCAAGTCTGTGTAAAAGATTTGTTTTATGTTAGTTCTATTTTTATGACCATTTCCTGAAGCATTGAAGGGCTGGCTTTAGTTCATCTATCAGGAAAATGATGTAGTGCAGCACAAATGTTAACCCTAACTTCAGCCTCTGTCTGATCTCAGCTGTTATCTCTTTAAACCAGCTGTGAGCAGTTTCTAGAAAGCTAGTGTTAGTGATAAAGACTCCACTTCCCATAAATCTTTGCTCCCTACTGTGGGGATGAAGGCATGCGATGGTTTCAGTTTCGGTGTGGAGAGCAGATCTTCTTTTTAACTTTTCTTGTCTTTGTTCAAGACAACGTTTTACTGGACAAACAGTAATATATCCATTAACAGTTACGTTGTGCTGTGGTTTGAAACGTGACAACAATGGTTGGAAAGTAACACGAGGCTTTGTCAGGTTTCAGTTTAACTAAGAGGTAGCATTCTCTAAATGTTAGATCTTGATTTGTTTCAAACTAACGTTCAGATAACCATAGCGGTTTGTTTTTTATACGCTCTGTGTTGCTTAACCCTTTGGGGTTGATGGACGCGCAGGCGCGTCCAAATGATGTGACCGATTTTAAGACGAAGTGGGAGCAAGAAGCAGCCTCGCTGAATCACGTTTTCAACTTCTGTTGAAAGTGTAGATATAAAACTATTTGCCAGTTTTTGAATTGTGTTGATAAGTGAAGTAAATCCAGAGATATCATGAATCATATATGCCCTACTTTTTATAGACTATTGTGGCGTTCGGTGCAGCATGAGACGGTAAAAAGTAGTGATTCTATTGAGGGCGAGCCTTAAGCCCTAGCAAACAAATACCTCTCTCTCTCTCTCTCTCTCTCTCCCACACACTCACACACATACACACACGCACAAAAACACTATACTATTTTCCTATTGGGTGAAAGTGCACAACGTCAGCCAATCGCAAAAATTGTATGGTTGCTATGAGTGTGGGGAAGATTTTGAGTGACGGACTCGGTAGCAGAATAGCGAGTGAAATTGAGGCTAGAGGTGGGCAAGGCAGTTCTTTTAAGTGAATCGATTCATTAGAATCAGTTCAGTACAAAGATTCATACACATGATTCGTTCCCTGACTCGTTCAGTTCATCACCGCAATTGCATGTATCATTATGTACTCAGTGAACTGATTCAAAGCCGTAAATACAGTTTCCTATGATACTAAATGCTGACAAAACTCATTTTACTCATGGTTGTCCTCCAGAAACATAACCCAAGTCACCACTGGGTCAACTTATACTGAAATATGACCCAAAGAATAAAAACTACTCAATAAAATGCAGAACCAGCTAGAACTAACAACAAACACATGTTGTACAAGAATATTCCCACAATCCCTTGGGAATGGCCAGGATGCTACAATACGTTTACATTGCCAAAGCAGGTGTGACATTAAAAAAATGTACACACAGTTAAACATCTAGTGAAATAAGCTTAACAGATGTGCAAAAAGAGCATGCAGTGCAAAATATAAAATAGAAATAAAATATTAATAAAATAGACTATATCTCTGTATATTAGACACATTACAACATTATAATTATCAACTTTAAAGTATAAAAATATTATCAAAAAGTGTACAGAGTGTTTGATATTTATACATTATATACATTTTCAGGACCAGTCAAGGGCTTTGGTCCGTTCTATGTCTCTCTCTCTCTGTCAGCTCACGATTCGTTCACGTACTGGATGTACGTGTCTTCAGTACGTTCACGAATCACTAACACAGAGCTTCAGTTCGCGAACTGGATGTACGAATCACTGACACAGAGCTTCAGTTCGCGAACTGGATGTACGAATCACTGACACGGAGCTTCAGTTCAGTTGGCGATTCATTCACGTCATTACGTTCAGTACGTTTAGTACGTCAGTACGTCAGTACGTCAGTACGAATCACTTATTCGGAGCTCCAGCTCAGAGCTGTGTCTCGCTTTCTCAGTCCGTCAGTGATTAATTCATGAAATAAACGTTATTTGAAACCATCAGAATTAATTTTAAAACAGTCAGCTGAGTAATTATGGATATAGAAGCAGTTTGCGAACCGACAGCAGCCATAAAAAGCTCATATATATTTTCGCGAAACAGAAATATTTACTACTTCATCAAGTTTGGTGACATGAGAGGGAGACGTTGGGGCGGGCTTGAGCGACACAGGACTTCCGACTGACTCTGTCTTGTTTGTAGAGTCATTACTATCATTGACATAAATGGGTGCAGGGGGGAGGGCTTGGGCGACTCTAACAGTTAAGAGAGACAGAGACAAGAGTCAGGAGAGGGAAGTGCAACTGCATTTCATAAGTGAACGAATCTTTTCAAGTAAGTGATTCGGTTCAGTTCGTTCACCCAGAAGATCCGTTCAAATGAACGAATCGTTCGCGTACGACTCATCACTAATTGAGGCAGATTTGTGAGATTTACTGTATTTGGATGAGAGACAGGTCCAAGAGAAGGAGTGAGGACTTTGAGTATAGAGAGGTTGATCTGTCTTTTGTTTTGAATGAGGGTTGAAAGGAGGATGAGGATGTGTGCACACAGCATCTAACTTGGGCGTCAGTGTGGCACAGATAATTTTGTGAAATATTTTTGTAACTACTGATGGTTTGTAATTAGTTGTTAATTGTTGTACAAAAACGCTTTGATATTCCCTTTATTTTATGTAAATAGTAATATATATGAAGGTTTTTTTTCTAAATTTGGACTTTTTTAGAATATGCAATTCAAAATTGCATTCTAAGTTATGAAAATTTAAAAAATGCATACAGACACCCACACCGAGGACTACCAAACATTATCAACATTTATCAACACGTTTTTGCGGACCTTTAAAGGAAGTAAAAATACGTTTGTCAACATATAATGTCACAAATTACTAATTATAAATGTAACAAAAAATTGTAAATGTAACATAAAACAGTAAAATTCAATACTTTTCCTAAGCAATGTTTTGCTTGTGGTCCCTAGAGCAAAAAAATCAAACTTTTTCTTACTCGGATTTTGTAAAATTTTGCAATTTTAGGTCCAGTGTGCTCACACAGTTTGTAAAAATGAGTAGATATGAGTAAATTCAAACAGGTGAGGTTGTGCTGAAAAAAAGGATACCAAGCAAGGCCAGGCAAACAGTTTTTAAGGTGAAATATGAAGGTAAAATCAAAAGTAGGCAAAAACAGCCAACTGACCCCTTGACTCCAGAGGGTTAATAAGCAAACTTTGTGAACTCAGTTTGTAGTAGTTTCATAGCCTGATTTAGCGCGACTCACAGCTCAGTGCTCTCAAACATGTGATGTTTGCGAATCAGTGCTCAACCACCGAGCAGAGCAAACGTAACCTGACTCTTCCTTTTAGTGACAGACTCGCAGGTTTGAACAGATCGCTGCAGAATAACTCATGACCTCATCATTTCAACAAGTCTTGTGTAGAACTCAATCCAGTTTTGGAACAAAGTCTTTACAGACAGATTCAGGGATTTCTACAACATTTGAATAGGTTTGAAAATCTGAAAATCTAGCATGGATATTTTATATCCCTGGTTACAGAATGGGGAACATGTGCCTCGAAGGAGAATAAGACCAGGAACCTATTTCACAATTGTGTCACACAATATCATCTTACATCAATGTATTTTCAAATCACAGAGGTCTGATGTGCTTTTAAAACATATGTATTTGTATTTATCTGGCATAAATTCTGTTGACTTTTTATAACATTACAAAAGACCACATAAAGTCCCTCATCAAAGCAAACAGTTGACTCTGTCTAAAGAATTATTCTGACATACTGATCAGGTTTGATCTTATGCTTCACAGTCTGATTGAGTTACCTGTTGGCCTCACATTCTCTGCTGTGTTGGCCCGATCGACCCGTACCCATGGTCCTGAAACTTCATTGGGCCATATCACAGGTGTGGCCATTGTAGAAAATCAAATGTTTCATGTCCTTTTAATTTGCGTTATTTTCAACTGTTGATATTAAATGGAGCCCACAGTTACCCAATTCCAAACTTTAGTGAAACATAAAGACTCATGTCCAGACTAAATAAATTAACTGCTAAAAAGAAAAAAACCAAAATGTTACACATAGTTTTCTAAATGGAGCAGTGACCTGGCACCTCGTTTTCCTGCCTGACTGAATTTTTCTGAAGAAAAAAAAAAAAGAAAAAAAAGAAACAACAACCTCAAACTAAATAAAAGAGGATATGTGTGTCTTACACCTTCACCATGAACAAAACCACTCTATCTCCTCTGAACATTTTAGTTACTGGTCATTTTTCTGCTCTGAAGTGTCCAAACATCACGTGGGACGACCGTCCAGCCTACACTCCTAATTGGAAAAACAGTTGAAAATCACTGTAAATCAATTTTAATCAACCAAACACATCTGAGGAACCCAAAGAAACACCTTGAACATTATCAAGTCCTCTCAAAATTTGCAAATAAGCCTATGTTTTAACCACTGTAAGGTACAAGCCACTTCTGGGTATCATGTGAGGCAACTGCCCCAAAACTGTAAATAAGTTTGATCTACAAATCTATAAGCCTGTTCTGCCCCAGCTGTTTATTTCATTACTGATACTTGTGGAACTCTTAGTAATATTAAATAATTGTATTTATATTGAGATAAGGTACGGTCGCCCTAAATTACTTTTTTTTCTAGGCTGTCCTTTTAATTCAACTTTAGAAACACTGAAATCTTTTCACTGTTTTTTTTTCTTTGTTTGTTTTGCATAGATTCGTGTTTACACTGCGTTCCAAATGTTCGAACAATGGCCAGATTAAATCCTTGTGTTGTGAACATGCTGCAGTCTGGATCACTATGGTTTTGTTGTTCATGCTTTATGCTGGGTCTCTAGAGGAACACATTTCCAGAAGGGAAAAACTGCTCTGTGACATGTTGAAAAGGAAACATGAAAGTTAAATCCCCAAATTTCACGTACAAAAGGAATGATTCATCTATCTTATCTGGTTTTAAATCTACCACGGATCAAAACATAACAATATTCAAATCACAGCGCCGTGCTACGTTGTGGTCTAAGGGGTTCGAATAAGATGTAGGCCTGTTTATTGCTTTTTTTCTATTAATGTTAAAAGAACAACAAAAAATCCTCTTTCTTATCTGTTCTTTTCTCTGATCATCTGATCTTACTGGCTTTCTCTGCCCAATTCACAATCAGGTCACACAGACTTAAATAATAGACGAGTCAAACTGACCGTGGAGTCACAGGTGAGGTCTGGTAGCATATTAATGAAGCTGGAAATTATACAAATATTTCCACAGATGAAGTTTGAAGAAGAGAACATGTCAGGGAGGGTGGGATTAACAGCTGAGGTCCTGCTGCAGGACTCTCAGCCGCGAGTAAAACAAAAAAAAGAAAAGAAAAAGAAAGGCTGCCTATGTCTAAATGAAGAGAATTCAGAACTCAAGCTTTTTGCATTAAATCAGCGCGGTAAACCATCTGCATGGTTCAGGGTCAAAACTGGTCACCTTTTGGCCAAATTTGCCATTTTGGATCCAAAAAAGGTTTTCTGTGGTTCATGAGACTCTGACATGAAAATACTTTTAGGTGGGTATTATAGAGGGGTAGTAGTCAGCTACGGCAGCCAGTTGTCATGATTTTTATTCACTTAGTGGCAATTTTCTGAGCTTGTTGGTCGATATGCAAGTCGTTTTTTCCTCTCCTTTTTTTTCCTCTTTTTTTTAATGATGCACTCTTCTCTGTTGGTTAGATGGCGCTGCCATGTCAGGCTGTTGTTACATGACACTTTTTTAGCCTTTGAATAACTTTTTTAATCACTTCTCTTTAGTAAGAGGTGTGTGGGGGAATATTTGTGCCACTAGAAACTGAATTTGAATTTTTGTATTGAATTTGAAAAGCATGATCTGAAATTGTATTTAATGTTTTGAAATTGAATTTATCTATTTTGAATTTGTATCTTACCTTCTTGAAAACTCAGATTCAGTTTCAGTACAGAACAGCACGCCGTTACATAGTCTGAGCCCATAGGGAAGACTAGACGAGCACAGATCCACGGGTGTCTTCAATTACGTCTGAGGACTCTCCCTCTGTAACTGTGATTCATCTACTCAACAACTTCTCACCTGATGAGACAGAGCCATCTCAGCTTTATCCGAAAACAAAGGACTGAAGAATCAGGTTTTCTTAAAACAATCAATGATTAATTTTACCTTCATGTCGAGGGAGAATAAATGAAAATTGAGCCCTAGCATTTCTGTGGCTCTTTGGGCTGGTTATTGATACAGTACAGGAGCTGTAGACTGTTACAGAGATACTTAGCTAACCTAAAATACGTATTTAGTTATATGCTGAGATTATTTTACGTGTCTTGTGCAGTAACGTCATATTGGTGTGTGTATGAACTACATATCCTTGGCTACTGACGGAAGCTTTACTGTACTGTTAGTAATTAGCCCTGAGAGCCACAGTAATGTAGAGCTCATGTTTTGTATTTTACTCCAGATATGAAGAAAACTTTGATCATGTCTAGTTTCAATCAGAACTGATTCTTCAGTCCCTGGTCTTTGGACATCGTTGAGCGCTGTTTCAGTTTGTTCTGCTCAGGTGAGGAGTGATGAGGAGGAGGTGATGACAGCTAATGTCCACCACGAGAGAGAGAGCACCGTATTTCTGTATGTATTTGTGTGTGTGTGTGTGTGTGTGTGTGTGTGTGTGTATGTGTGTGTGTATGTGTGTGTGTGGTTCTACGCTCGCTGCCAATTAAAAAAACTGAAACATTCATACACCTGCATTTCTATATGGTAGGCATAATACAGATAAAAGCACTCATCTCAGTCATAACAAGTTTGGTGCTCAGGTGAGGAGCAAGCGGCAACCTCCGGTCTGAAAAAATGAGACAACACAGAAGTGCTAAAAAGCTGCTGTTCCTCCAGTGACCGCTTGAGGCTGGCTCCAGAAGCACCGGAAGTACTGTACAAGCAGACGGGAAAAAGGCCGTTTTCAGAGCTGAAATTAGCGTATTTAAAGCCTGGTACAAACTCTGTCTCCCGTCTGGATCGCTAATTTCGAATACGGCACATACTGTGAGGGGGGTGAATTATTTTCGAACTCGGCCGTTTGGAAGATATTAGTACTAAGAGCTTACCCAATCAGAGCCACAGCTCAGATCACGTGACTGACGGGCGCCCAATAGCTGTGAGTTTGGGCACTCGTCACTCGTCCCATTTCCAATATGGCAGCGCCCGTCGTTTAGCCTCAAAACGGAGCTGCAGTAACAGACGGGTGACGCCACGGAGACTACGTCCATGTTTTATACAGTCTATGGTGAGGAGTCATGATGGGGCGTTCTGTATTGAAATTCAATCTGAATTTTCAAAACGGTAAGATTCATTTTCAAAACAGATAAATTCAATTTCACAACAGATAAATTCAATTTCAGAACACTATATACAATTTCAGATCCCGCTTTTCAAATTCAATACAAAAATTCAAATTCAGTTTCTAGTGGCATAAATATCCCTACATAGAGGCGGCAAGATAATGTCAGTTTGTTCTGAAAAGAGAAGGGACAACAATCATCAGGTGGAATGACTTTTGAGAAGTGCTGGAATGTTGACAATTATTGGTTTTTACCTCAGATGGGTTTATATAAAACACACCTGCAGGGGGAATTATTCAGTCAGAGCTCTCTTGAAACTTGGCTCAGACCTAAATCTCCAGCAGCAGGATGGTCGTTGTTTTTAGCCTCCCATAGCTCTGCTGCATCTCTTTGAACATGCAGATGGTGCGTTCAGAAGTGTCAAAATTTTCTAAACTACTGAAAATAACTGGGGTTTCAAGGGCTTAAATGAAACACAATGCAGAACAGAGTTATTCATGAATCAAAGAAATATAAAGGGATATAAATTTGCAATATGTAATCAGGGGAATAAATGATCGTGCATCGTATTGTTCTTCTCCATTCATTCATTCTTTATAGAAAACCCAGACACAACTGTAACCAAACATTATATGCAGCTGTTCTGCTGGGGGCCACCTCATTTTTTTCTGCAAAGAGAAAACAATCCTATCAACCTTTTTTGGCTTGTCTTGTAGTATTTATTCATGTATTCATTATTATGTATTGTGCGTGTATGTGTGTGTGTGTGTGCGAGCGTTTGGTTGTCACGTTTTTCTCACCAGTGATGAGTCTCTACCCTTGTCTAGAAAGAAGAATGCTTCAAAGTCTTAGTTTGAGTTCTTTTTACATTTTGAGGCGTTTACATTTTCAGTTGACACAAAGTTGTCAGCATTGCAGACATTTGACCACTGGTCAGGACCACCAGGAAAAGACAACAATTCATCAGTGAAAGTGCATTTCCTCTGAAGCATCTTCTGTCTGAGAGCACAGCACAAATGGTCAGAGTTTCATGTTTTTTTTGTTTTCCTGCTCAACATCTTGACAGGTTGGTGCATCAGAATCATGTCAGTCGCTCAATGCAGCTCTGCTTCATTATAAATATTAATGGTCTGTAGAACAAACTGAGAGAAACCTGCACATTTTGGGAAATTTAATTGTCATTATTATTTCATAATGTTACAACCAAAAAGGATATATCCTGGTAAAAGAGGGCGCAAAACAACATCTGTGGTTGTCAAACATTCCTGAGTTTAAATATAATCTATACATACGTGGTATGTATTTACCGGCATATGAGAGACTCCTGCACAGTTTGGTGCACATTTCAAATATTGACACTTAACTTTTCATTCATTTCCACTGACCCTGTCAACTTATTAATTTCTGTCTGGTCAGTGAAGCAGTGTGATTTATTAGACTACAGGCCTGTAGTGTGTGTATGCATGCATGCCAAATTAGAATTTGACTTATTTGATCATGATGTTATACTTTTCCTCCTGACACTTAAGGGTTAAACACACCTGAAACAGCTCCCTGTGCAGCCACTCAGAGGGGGAGGTCCAAGCAGCGAGCAATGTCTGAGTGTGTGACAGGCAGAGACAGAGTGGATGCATCTGTGTGTGTGTGTGTGTGTGTGTGTGTGTGTGTGTGTGTGTGTGTGTGTACAGCTCACTCTCCAGGGTTCAGACACTGCATAGCGTCAGGATATTTTCCAGGCTGTCTGCAGAGCACAGCTGAAGTGTCCGAGCTGAGGAAGGAGGATGTGTGGGGGAGGAGCCTGCACACCTTTCACTCTCTGTTCTCACTGTCAGTCAGCTTTGAGCTGGGGGTGTGGCAGCTCAATAGCAGCATGGAAGGATGAGCTGAGTTCAGGGGCAGTGAAAGAATGTGTACCTATAAAAGAGTAATGTGGCGATGATGATGATGATGATGATGATGATGAAACCCCTCAGATTAACATATTTTCCTCCATCTTCAGACTAACAAGGCCTCCACAGGTGAAAGCTAGTTCCTAACAGTATTGGTCAGGTTGTTTAAAGTGCAGCGCATGAGCTCAACATGTGCCAGGCCTGAAAGTGTCTTTTTGTTGTTGCTAGGAAACTGCAGAATCCTCCGTCAGACGGTACAGGTCTCTGTGTAGAAGTGTCTAAAATTGAAGACCGTCCCTGTCTTCACAACCTAATCTGACTCTGAAGACTCAAAAGCACATGGGCCTATTCTTCTCCATTGTCTTGGTGAATTTGCAATGTTGACTTGCTGCTCCAATTAGACTCTGACAACATCTTGTGGTGTGTGTGAGACTGAAATCACTGAAGTTACAGTGCTGTGTGTTCATGTGTACCCAGCAGCGCAGCTGGGTAATTCCAGCATCTCATACTTACACGTCTGTTTTAAAGGTGCCCTATTACACAAAATCCATTTTTCTATGGGTTACTAACGGAAATATGGGTCCCCAGCTGTGTCTTCAACACCCCCTAATATTGAAAAAATCCATCTTCTCCTCTCTTCACTTGCTCCCCTTTTCTGAAAATCTCTCCTTAAGCAGCTGCTTTGAAATCAAGCTGGTTTTGACGTCACCACCAGAGCGAAGTGACACAACCACGTCTGCCAGTTGTTCCTCCTCCTCCTCAGTAGCTTCCTCTGAGGATCTACACAGTCAATATCAAACACAGATAAACCTCCTCGTGTGCACTAGATATCAGCTGCACAGCAGAAATCAGCCAGTCTTCTGTGTTCTTGTGATAAAAATGACACTTCAGGAGTCAAGACTCAGCTGAGATTTACTTTGATCTTGGACTTAATCATTCAGATATAACTGTTTTGATTGTTCACCATCACTGTTACATCGTCTCAGAAATTCAACACAGATGTTTAAGTCTTTTAATCAGCACAAAGGAAACACCTGTGAAGTAATAAAAGAGCCGTGATCTTACTTTAATTCTGTGTCTTAGTTCACCTTCTATTTTACTGCTGACATGATCATAATGTGCTCACTCTGTCAGCTCTACAAAGATGAACATTCATGAAGGAGACTCTATATGGATGGTGCTGTTTTGCTCATGAGAGACACAATCTACATCTGCGCTCTGTTAGTTGATCAGCTTTGCGCATGTGATCGACTTTGCCCGTGTTTTTCCACACAAAGCGTCTGTAGATAGCAGTGGAGATTACGCTGAGACTGTAAGGAGAGCTCAGCTTCTGTCTGTTTGGTCTGTGTGGTCTGTGTGATTTGTGTGGTCTGTGTGGTCTGTGTGGTCTGTGTGGTTTGTGTGGTCTGCGTGGTGTGTGTGGTCTGTGAGGTCTGTGTGGTCCTTGAAATCTTTGAGGATGTTGTGGTCGTTGTGGTCTTTTTGGTTCTTTAAAGATTTAGTGTCACAATACTTTAAACTAAGCTGCAGCAGACGGACATTACGTCTGAAGAAATCTGATTCATCAATATATGCAGGGTGGTGTAAATGAAAACAGCTTGTATGCATGTATCATGAATCTGATTGTGATTTTGCATATTTTTTGATTTTGTTTTGGGAGTAAGAACATTTTCATGCATTTCTTAGTGAATGAAGCCCAATGTTGTTATCCATTCTGTTAATCCATCTGATTCTCCATCAAGTTTTCTTTGTACAAAAAGAAGCTTTACAGGTCTTCTTTGTCAAAAACAATTTATTCAGTTTGTAAGTAAATAAATATGTAATTAGTCTGTAGATTTAGATTTCTTTGGACATACAAAGAGAAATAGGTCAAAAGCCTGACGATGATGTTTTGTTTTGTTCTGCTTTGAGTTGAATGGAACCTTCATTCTGAAGTGAGCCACAAGCCTGCACACCCTTTTTGGAAAACATTTACCTTTTAGTGTTTTGACATTTTTGAGTTTTTAGTATTGTTCACAAAATGTTATTGTGTTATGTTTCTGTGGTGTGAGATGAAGTTCTGTTTTAAAACCAAAGTTATATCCATGTATCTTAACTGCTGGCATATTAATGCAATTTCCTACATAGGATAGCATCAAACTGGTGCTATATTTACAATATTGTTGTCAGTACATTTGGAGGTGTATGACATGTCGAATGTATTGAATGTGAATCTCTTGTGAGGGTAATGTACATTTCTCTGCATGTTCAGTTTTACAGCTTCTTAAGTACAACTTCGAGCAGGAAATCATGAATCAGAGTTTTCATTGGACACTGTCATTTATCTACTGAGATAAATAAGCTAAGCTAGCAGTGATAGTGGATGTATTGTTTGGATATAATGTAAAGAACTGACAAGGTAATTATTAAGCATAATGGCTAATGATGTTGACACTGAACCATTTCTTATGGATTCTTAACAGGAACCAGTTCTCCATATCCATCCCTAATACTGGCTGCTGACAGCTGGAATCTTGTGTATAAATAATGTAACCATGGCCAACAAATGGGCCATAAGACGTAATGACCAACTCCATGTGGAAAGAGAACTAAAAGGGGGAGAAAATAGTAGAAAAAAAAATTGAGGAAGAGGGATCTGCCCCAATGAGCTACACTTAGCAACATAGTCTGAGCAGTGACAAGAACATGTGAACACGTGAAGGTGGAAACACGTGTCAGCCCTTACTCTGAGCCAAACAATTTATTTTATAAATCTTGCACAGAGATGATCTTCCAAGATCTTATGCTGCCAATACTCCAGTCCCAGTAAACAGCATGGAATTCATGATGATACATATTTTATCATTTACAATCTCTCTTTCATTTTACACATGACTTATCATGTGAACCACATTAAATGCATTTCTTGAAAGGGTAATGCACTGACAGTGTTGATGTGTGATTTATCAAGGACATGTAGCTGGTAGTTGTGAGTTCTTTCAAACTCAAAAGGAAGAGAAAAGTCATGAGTTATGTGTTGTTTATGAGTATGTTCTATAATAATCTGCTGATAATGCTTTATTCTTCACCTGAGTGTTCCTCAGCCTCTAATCCATTCAGTTTATCCTCCATACATGCATATGCATGCTTGTGTTTTTGAGTATCCTGCAGAAACACAGTTGTTCTCTGCTAATGGAGGAAAACATTATCTCAAGACAACCAATTTAATACCAAATGAGCTTCAGTGCAGAGAGAGAGAGAGAGGGGGAGAGAGAGAGAGAGAGAGAGGCAGAGGTGTAGTTTGTGGGTACACACTCTGGTGATGACAGTCTAATTTCTGGCTGAGTGGAAGACTTTGTGTTTGTGTGTAAGTGTGTGGTGTACAGTAGTTAATGCTCCACTGGACCTTATTTACCTCAGTGTAACTCAATCCAAACAGGCCCATTTGCAGCTTTCAGCGCACAGAGTGAACAGAAGGAAAGGAAAACTGTTTGTCAGGAGCAGTTTATTCCCAGAGAGACGGCTTAAGAAGAAGAGAGCCTCTCTGCAGATTCACCATGATACACTCTCTCCACTTCCAGCATGAAATATACCATCATGCACCTGTTAGCAACTTTGTGAGCAGGTTCATGTGACAGTGATGTTTGGTTTGGTGCCATTCAGCCAGTTAGTGTGAAACCTCTCTCTTTGATGCTGAACTGTGTGGTTCTCAACACAGGGAAAACATCCTTTATGTGTTCAGAGTCACAAGAAAGAATTTAGAATGAAACCACCCATCAGGGATTTTATGGTCAACCAATTCAAGTGTGTGTTAGTTGGTCTTCATTGTGACTGATCTCTTCTGCCAAGAAAGTCCAACCATAAAGATGTCCCCACACAGGAGGGTCACCACAAAAAACAAAACAAACTCCATCATGCAGGATGTGAGAATACTTTATTAATAAAACCAGAAGCAACGTGTGCAAGTGTAGGATGTGTGTAGGATGTGTGTGTGTGTGTGTGTGTGTGTGTGTGTAGGTGGCGTAGGAACCAAACATATCAAAGGTAAACAGGTTCATCCTCTGCGCACTGACACCAGTTGGTGCAGCAGAGGTCAGAGGTCAGAGGTGTGAAGAGGGCACTTGGTGGTTATTTATAGGTTCTTCTTTCTGAGTACCTGTGACATCACGCTTGATATCTTTGGCAGGGAAACAGGAAGTGAGGGAAGCTTGGTTGTTGATGCGTACAGTAACCAACAGTCTAACTGTTCACACAAAGCCTGCCTTAGGGAGAAACTGCAGAGAAATCGATGTTTTGCCTCTTGTAATCAGTCACATTTATGTACACAACAGGAGTGGTACAATCTGTGACAGGGAGCTATAATTTCACAATTTTTAGCGAACAAAGTTGACTACAAAGAAGACACAGAGCTCTGATACAGATGTTTTGTTCACATTATTTCATCAGACTAGACCTTGGAAAATGAGAGTGCATCTGCTGTGTTTGGACACCTGAGACTAAAAACTCTCTTTACCACTACTTTGTTTCATGTTAAATGCTTTATAAATGTGAAAATTGGACTTCCTTTTTTGTTGACTTCTTGAGTAATGAAACTTTAGAGAGAATGAAAAAATTCTACCAAAGATTCAAGTTTGAGTTTGCTTTTATTTATCACAGCACGAAATTCACAACAAAAACACTGCTACAAAATAACTCCAATGAATAGTGATTGACACAGGTGCAAATATTCCGTACATAAGTGAAATATATATATATATATATATATATATATATATATATATATATATATATAAAATGTTAAAAGAAAGACATAGTTGTGATTGTCAGTTAATGACATTGAATCTATCAACCAGTCAGGTGTAACTTTCTCACCATTGACAAACTTTCTGAACATGTGATGGTAGTGGAAGCTTCTGTTTGAAGGGGATTTGGGGAATTCAAAGTCTCTGTCCACCTCTGCAGGACCTCTGATAACAAACTCACTCCTTTATTAGTCAGAGAGACTTGTTGATCACTGAGCAGGATCAGTTGGTGCTGCAGGAACAAGGTTGGCACTAACAGAGGTGGGTTGGCTTGAATCAGCAGTTGAGGTTGGAGCTGTATGTTAAAGAAGAAAGAAGAAATTAATGGAACATTAATGGAACATTTTTTAGCTACAATATAAAAGATTGTACAACAGAGATAAACACAATGGACCTGATTCACAAAAGACGCACAAATTTGTGCCTAAATCATGCGCATGAACGTTTGACGCACAAACCTGTGATTCATCAAAGTTTTCTTACCTGAATTTCTTCTTACTTTACAAACAAATGTAGAAACTCCTCAGACCATGCGTACTCACAAATAATGAATGAACAGCTGTCTGTATAACTTAAATCACAGACTCTTTTCACTTAAAACATAGCATTTTAAAACTACTTTTAGTAAAAGAAAAAGCCTTAAATAGAAATCATCAATAAAAACTGCATTGGCTAAATTTATTCAATAACCATGAAACTGACACATTTTCGTCCTCATCATGTTTTTAATATTGAATCTTAAATTAAATACTTAGTGTAGATAAAAAAAATAATCATTTGCATATCAGAATGTCACATTATTTTATGTTGATTAAATCGTCGACTGCTCTGACAAACAGTTTCATAAAGTTGTGCAAACTGAATGAAGACGTAAAATAATTTGCTTCTTCTTATGGTTTTTAGCATTTTCTGAGCGAATGACGCACACACAGCTCAGCTGTTCACTCAGATTTATTCATTTGTCTGCAGCTGTTTTAATGTGTTATTTGTGTTACGGGTACACGGTATGATCTCCCTCAAAGCACCAGGAGAATCAGCTGATCATTTATCTCCTCTCCGGTCAGGACGATCGTCTGCAGATGAGTCTCAGGTGAGACACCGAGAGAATGAGCTGAGCACTGAGTTTGACGCTGACAACGTGGATGTAAAGGAAGACTGATCCTCCTGAACCTCTGAACAGATGTCCCTGTATAGGTGAATTGGGGCGCGGTTTATGCTAATTTCAGGATGTGGGAACGCGCCTGTGGATTTAGAATGATTCTGATTCACTAATATGCACACAGTGGTGCGAAAAAAATCGGCTGGTGCGCATGTGTCATGAATACGACGGTGATTTCGCGTATTTTCTCATTTCGTGCTGGAAGTAAGAACATTTCTACGCATTTATTCGTGAATGAGGACCATTGTGGCCACAAACAAAACTTACCAACTGTATCACTGGAATCAGCCACAAAAATCTTCTCTGGTGTCAGCCTCCTTTGAGGTTTGTCCACAGGCACCACCAAAATACCTCAGTAATACTTCTCCTGAGAAAGAGAATATTATGATTTTATGGTCAGTGTGAGCAGAAAATCATTTTATGGGTTAATTAAAGTAGCTGAAATACAAGTATAATTGACTTCTTAATTCATTTAACCCTTACATGAATAAAATGACCCTTTACAGCATGGAGCAGATCATTTTCCATCTTTTAAAGTTTCACTTGTTACTAAAATCTGAACCATAAATCAGTTTTGCATTCACAGATATGTTATTGATACTTTATGAAGTGTTTTTGTTTGGTCTCAGTTTGGGTGGTTTATTTAAATAATATCTTTTAACTTATTTAATATCAATGCATAATCAACATGTACTGATCATCATTGATGACCTATTTTGAAAAAGGCTGGATTTAACCATTAACTTTGGATTTGAACCGTCAAATAATTGACAGTTACCCCCCCCCACACACACACACACGCCCCACCACATGTTTCTCACCTTCTCATATTTCTTCCTGTTGTCTCTATTTACATGCTTTTGAACTATTTCCCAATTGAATTGATTTTAATACACGCTTTATGTAGGTTTTTTTTTTTTTGTTGTTGTTTTTTGTTTTTTTTGGACCAGACTGAGTTTTTAACATGTCTAACTGGCCTGTTATACAGGAAAATACATTCATATACAGTAGGAGCAGTCTGTACCCAGAAACTGATTGTGCTGCTTGTTTAACAGCGTTAGCCTTAGTGTTAGCAGCAATGATTTTGTTATGTACAGCTGAGCTGACTTTGTCCAGGGAAACTAACGCATTAAAAAAATACGGCTCACATCCATTTAAAACAATGAAAATATGTTTTTAAAACGTACCTTGCGCATTCTTCTTTCTTTCAGAAGGAAATACCAGCCTCATCTTGTTTTCTTTCTTTTCTTCTTATTCTTCTTCTGAACATCCTCCTTGCTGACAGTTTTTGATCAACCAACCAAATATTTTGAGACATGGCTGCGACTACCATCCAATCAGCAACTCTGAGCCTGACATTACAAGGTGGTTGCTAGAGTAAGTCGGAGGAATAGAAGATAAGTCACCACACAGACACAGTTTTGGGGGGGCTCCCTAGGGGCTGCGGGGCCCTTAGCAGCCGCTTAATTGGTGTATGGGGAGAGCCAGCTCTGCTCCTACAAAGTTTTACCTAGAAAGCTCCAATTTCACCTGGATGTAGATGACAAGGTGTAGAAGTGATGTGGTGGATGTTTAATGTCTGGCAAAAATTGGTTCTAAGATGAAGAAGAGGGGAGAAATGTGTTTCAGCTTCATTTATCCTGTTATGGACTATAGCCACATAAACACAACATTTTCTGAAACTAGAGACTTTAATCTTTCAAATGAGGAGTAACTGATGAATTTTGACCTTATGGTTCTTCAGTTATAATATTTAAAAACATAGCATTATAAATAGGCCTGAATTGGGAGGGAGCTAAGGGGTTAAGTACATTTTATATCAGGGAATTACTTTTGATACATACACTAAATATCAGGTACTTTGAGACTTTTACTCTAGAAATATTCTGAAAGGTGCCTTTAACTTCCATCAATTTCATTTTCTGGTAAGATACTTGTACTTTTACTCAAGTATGGCTTTGAAGTACTCTGTACAAGGTCTTAGGACTTCAGTAGTCTGTTATACACAATGGAACCAGACTGCAGATGCATATGGTGTGTTCCTGGACCTCAACTTCATATAGAGGTGGAGCTTAGGTTAGCCTTGATGCTCTTTTCATGTAACATATTCACCAAATAAGCCAGGCCTCTAATAAAAGAGAGGTGAGGCTGAAACTTTTTCTTGTGGGAATCAGTTTATCTGGAGGTGAATTCCTTTCTCTGCTGTCTTATTTAGACGAAAGAAAGTCCTCTCTGGAAGATTTTTCCTCTCCCAGGCCTTCACCTCCCAGTGTTGGCTGAATGTAACATGAAGCGCTGGCCCGCAGCAGGTTTTTTTATATGACGTGTGATGTGGAGCCTCTTTATGAGGAAGTGGGTCAGCGAGGTGGAAGAGCCTTGGAATATTTGGCAGGAAAGTCATTAAGTTTGACCCAAGGGCCTGCTGGATTATGGGATGCTACAGTGCAGCATATCAGGGACACACACGCACGCACACACACACACAGTCACATGTATTAAACACACACACGGGATGGTGACACAGCCGGGGAGGTCAGCAGAGGTCTGAGGCAAAGTTCGATGGGAACTGGCAGCTTGTGTGGGCGTGGCCAAGTCAAGCCTGCATGTTGTTGTGTGAGCTTGTGTGATTTGAGGATGCGTAAATATGTGTGTGTGTGTGTGTGTGTGTGTGTGTGTGTGTGAGTGTGTGTGATCAGAGGTCCTGCTTGTGTTAAGGACAGGCCTGCTAACTAGGCCAACAGCTGCTTCCCCGGCATTTCATCTCCGGTCAGCTTTGAAGCCTTTTTTTCTATTACGACACAACACAGGGACATTTTCCATTTAAAGGGAGCTCATAGTTTATGTACACACACACACACACACACACACACACACCGCATTTACAACACCACACATGAACACACACATTTAACTCCTCTTTGTGGGAGAAATTAAAAATACAAGTGTCCAGGTGTCTGTTCTAAGCCCACTTTATGTGTTATGTATTCAAATAGATGCAATATATGCGGCCTGTGTGTGTATGTGTGCGTGTTTGTGTGTGTGTGTGTTTGGGGTTATGATCATGCACCAGAGAAATAATTAGACTTTGTTTAAATTCAGGGAGGCTGCAGCTCTGTCCCTCCACCACCTTTTATGTCTGTATGAGTGTGTGCATGTGTCAGTGTGCATATGTGTGTGCGTGTGTCAGTGTGCATGTGTGTGTGTGTGTGTGTGTCTGTGTGAGTGTGGATATGTCTTTACTTTGATGGTGGACAGAAGGCCTATTCTCTTGTTCAAAGAAATCCCCCCATCTTTTTCTCTTAGGTTTGTTTTATCTGAGAAAAAAAGGGATTTCAGGACAAGACGCTGTAACACACACAAACACGCACAAACACGCACTCACACACACTAACCTTCTTCCTCTTTCTTCCTGACACACTCTGCTGTCTCTTCCTCCCCCCGTCCATCACTCTGACACACACAGTGAGGTGCACTGAAGCGATGCTGAGAACACAGCTGTGAAAGAACCCAGAGGCCTGAGCTTCTGTGTGTGTGTGTGCGTGTGTGTGTGTATGTGTGTGTGCGTGTGTGTGTGTGTGTCTTTGACAGCCTGGACCACTGAGATGTCTCAAGAGGCGTTAAAGAGGTCAGCATGAGAGCGAGGGCCGTGTGGTTGTAGGGTTGTACCAGAGGTGGAGCTAAAAGGTTAATCCATGAAGTCTTCAGTGGTTTCTTTTACTGGTACGCCCTGCACCTTCACTCTCTCTCTGTCCCTGTCTTACTCACACATACACACACACACACACACACACACACACACACACACGAGTGGCTAAGCTGTGTATGAGGCTTGATAAATGACCTCAGTCACTGGTCAGCTTCTCTTCCTCTCCAGCTGCTCAGCCACATGCTCACTTGGACTTGTACAGCATGTGCAGCGTGTGCAGCGTGTGCAGTGTGTGCAGCGTGTGCAGCGGGCCTGGGGTTTCAGCCACATGAACTGGTGTAACAGCAGCTGGTAGTTCTGCAGCCTTCATGTGTGCAGTCAAACACAACAGGCAGTTCACTTTTCAAACAGCCTCTACACTCTGATATTTATCCAGACTGTCCAAAAAGCTCTGCACGCTCTGAGGGCCTGCTCTACTGACAGTTGTACAAAAACACGTGCAAACTCATTTGCGTGCTCAAAGCTGATCTACTAACAGGGTGCAGACGTGGACAGTGTCTCTCATGTGAGCGAAGCAGCACGCGCTGTTCATGTAGCGCGTCTGCCTTCATAAATATGAAGAACACATGCAGATCACCAGAAAACACCAAATTCTTGGAGGAGCAGATGCAAATGTGATCATTTAGCATCCGTAAAGTGATTTATCAAACCTGAAACAGTTTGCAGGTGCTGTTTTAGCGTCTATATTTAGCAGGTGTTAAAGGCAGGTGCAAAGTGGAACAGCTTTACACACAAACAGCTGTGGTCAAATACAACAAACTACAGACAAATGTTTGGAAAACTTTACAACCTAAAAGGTCTAAATTACTCTTCGAAAAAACAAGCACAAACACCCCCCCCCCCAAAAAAAAAAAACAAAAAACGCAGCCTACAATATGGTTCGGATTCTCTCCCTTTCTCTCTCCCTCTTCCCCTCTCTTTCTCTTTGTCTCTCTCTCTAAGCGTGATAAATAAATTGATAATTAAATTTTTGACAAACAGATTTAGTTTTTCTGTGTTTTAGTGTTCTCAAGTGTTGATCATTAGACGTGTGGAGAGTCAGAGCTTTTTGTCCAGTAGTTTTTCTGTAAATTGTGGAGATGTGGAGGGCGGTTGAAAAGTGGAAAAGGACGAGTTTATCTCTTTGAAGAGTTGACAGAATGTGCACATATTGATAATGTCAGCAGAAAAATCTAAGGTGAACCACGTTTACCATTTTCTTCAGAATTAAAGTAAGATCACAGCACGTCTGTTACTTTACAGGTGTTTCTCTTGCCTTAAGCCTGGTTCATGTTGAAGTAGTGTGACTGCAGGCCGTACCATCCTGGGGTAGAGCAGCACTGTGGGGGGGGGATCGTACTTGAGTACGGCATGGATGGCAAGTGTGACCGCGCCCTAAGAAAACCCTTTTTGTAGCCTCTGTCTGAAACTGTTATTTGAGCATCTGACTCTTTAAGGCACCCACTTCACTCTGGAGGGGGTGTAACCTGTTAGGCACAACTGTATGTCAATGGACAATCTCAGTGATGTGCTACTCATTCAACTCAGCATTGCAATTATTTAACCTTCTATGAACTTAATATTACTTTCACAGACACAATTCTTAAGCAATGATTTACAGGTCCAATTCATCGGATGAGATCTCTTTAGCCACTGAGGTAAAGTGGACTCCAACGAAGTGTGCTTTAGCATTCACTGACTTATCAAAAAATAACCAATAGATTAGTTGACAACAAAAATCATTGTTTGTTGCAGCCCTTGTAAAAACTAGAGTTGATGACAGCCGTTGTTAATGCTTAGTTGTGTTCATGTCTTATTGAACAGTCACACACAGTAAACAGACCTAATGGTTTACAGCCACAGACAAAGACATTGCAGATCTTGTCATGTAAAGTCCGTCAACAAAAACCTCTGCAGTGATTCAGATTTATCCATCCATGAGTTTTCAAAACTGACTCCTGCAGAGAAACAGCATCAGCCTCACAGTCAAGTCTGAATATATCCACCAAGATTCTCCTTTGGCATCAGCACAGTTCTAATTCTGTGTTTGTCTGACAGATAATAAAAATCTGTCTCCCTGCTTCAAACTGAGCTGACATCTGTATCTCCTTCTGGCTCCAGCCAACCATCTGCTGGCAAACAGCAGAAATCACCAGGACTTTAGATGACAGCGTAATTACGTGTGTGCTATAAAGTGACAATATTTGGTGTGTTTGGCTCTCTTCCTACAAACTGCCACATCACTCTGGTAATGTGTGCCTGTGATACTGAAAGGGTCACAACTCCAGGAGGATTAGAAACCAGCTTCTCTTTTCCCTGTCAGTGAAGCAGATTCACATTTTCAGCACATGGTTCCTTCTTAATTCATTATTCCCCGTCTACGCTCATCTACTCCTGAATGCATTTGAAAGAAGAGCAGATACAGGCGCTCTGACATATTTATAGTAACTGTCACAGAAAGTATAGATGTGAGGGGATGATGGGTAACAGGAAGTGCTGCCAGTGGCTGCCCATCTAAGACAGAACCTGAAGTGGATTGACAGGATGAGGTCTTGTGTAGTTGAGTCAGTGAAGCAGATCAGAGTGAGCAGCTACTCCTCTCTCTCTCTGAATATGAGTTTGGAATATCTTACATCAAGTTGGCTGTGAAGATGAAGCAACCAGCTGCGCACACAGAGTCACAGATTTGGAGTTTACAACAAGCACTGCCACAGATCTGATGATGAACTGTTTTTGTTTGTCTCTCCAGCTCTGATATCTGCTGGCTGCTGCACCAACTCCTGCAGAAGTGTGAAGCTTTGGGACAGGTGAGTCTCACACACACACACACACACACACACACACACACACACACACACACACAATCAACCATACTGACCACAGGAGACCAAAATCAAATCTCTATCCATTGATTTTTACAACAGCAACAAATAATGTAGTCATAAAATGTTAAAAAAGACAGTTTTAATCCTGGGAATATTGAAAATGTATCATCTCTGATGTTAGGGATGATGAGAGTATGTATCTTATTGGCAAAGACACAAGTTTCCAAAGCTCTTGACTCAAAGATTTGAGTTCAAGGTGCTGACTTGGACCTCTACATTCCCCTGACCAGAACTACTCATCCACAAACTGAAAAGTTCCTGTGGCCTATTGTTGTCTGCATTTTTACCCAGGGCTGAAGTTGCATAAATATTAGGCCAGTGACACATAGGAAAAAATAAAAGAAATTGCACTACACCTCCCTACCTGTAGAGGGCAGTAAGACAGGGATGATGGCCATTCACCAAGACACATTGGCATTAATATGTTCAACGTTGCAGGGATCTGGCCCGTGCTGGTTTTGAGTGACTTTGTTGCAGATAAGTTTGTTAAATTGACGCTTGATTGGGGACAAGCTCGAACTGCAAAGTCAGTGTTTCAATTGCAAGCAACTTTTTAGCGAAAACTTTCAGCCAAGTGCAAATATCTTCTCAGTTGGTTTAGATCATTATTAAATTCTCATATAGTCGTGGCCGAAAGTGTCAGCACCCCAGGGTTTTTCTAGAAAATACACCATTTCTCCCAGAAATTGTTGCAATTACAACTGATTTTGGTATAAATGTGTATATTTCCTTAATGTACATTGGAAAAACACAAAAACGCTGAAGAAAAAAAGTCAAAAACGACATAATTTTACACAAAACACAAAAAAATGAGCCAGACAATATTGTTGGCAGCCTTAACTCAATATTTAGTTGCACACCCTTTGGAAGAAATAACTGAAACCAATCACTTCCTATAATCATCAACAAGTTTCTTACACCTCTCAGATGGAATTTTGGACCACTCCTCTTTAGCAAACTGCTCCAGGTCTCTCTGATTTGAAGGCTGCCTTCTAGAAACAGCAGTTTTGAGATCTCTCCATAAGTGTTCAATGGGATTTAGATCCAGACTCATTGATGGCCACTTCAGAACTCTCCAGAACTTTGTCTCCAACCATTTCTTGGTGCTGTTTGAGGTATTTTTTGGGTCATTGTTCTGCTGGAACACCCATGACCTCTGACACAGACCCAGCTTTCTGACACTAGGCCCTACATTACAGCCCAAAAGATTTTGATAATCTCCAGATTTCATGACTCCTTCACACTATCAAGGCCCCCAGTGCCAGAGGCAGCAAAACAACCTCAAAACATCACTGAACCTCCACCATGTTTGACTGTAGACACTGTGTTCTTTTCTTTGTAGACCTCATTCTGTTTTCTGNTGTTCAATGGGATTTAGATCCAGACTCATTGATGGCCACTTCAGAACTCTCCAGAACTTTGTCTCCAACCATTTCTTGGTGCTGTTTGAGGTATTTTTTGGGTCATTGTTCTGCTGGAACACCCATGACCTCTGACACAGACCCAGCTTTCTGACACTAGGCCCTACATTACAGCCCAAAAGATTTTGATAATCTCCAGATTTCATGACTCCTTCACACTATCAAGGCCCCCAGTGCCAGAGGCAGCAAAACAACCTCAAAACATCACTGAACCTCCACCATGTTTGACTGTAGACACTGTGTTTTTTTCTTTGTAGACCTCATTCTTTTTTCTGTAAACAGTAGACTACTTACTTTTCTAAAAAGCTCTACTTTAGTCTCATCTGTCCTTCTCCCAGAAGGACTGGACTTACTCAGGTACATTTTTGAAAACTGCAGTCTGGCTTTTTTTATGTCTCTTAGTCAGCAGTGGGGTTCTCCTCGATCTCCTGCCATAGCGCTTCTTCTCACTCAGATGATGACGTACGGTCCGAGCTGACTCGTCTGCTCCCTGGGTCTGTAGGACAGTTTGAATTTGTGTGGAAGTTGTCTGAGGATGTTTTTCCACCATTCGAAGTATCTTCTTTCTCTTCTCCATTCTTGGTGTGACACACAAAGGCAACAACACAAAGGTTGAGTCAACTTTTATACATTCTAACTGGTGTCAGGTGGGATTTCTATATTACCAGCACCTGTTACTCACCACAGCTGAGTTTAAACAAGACTCACCTGCTTGAACTTAAATGATTTACCCACAATTCTAAAACCGTGTCAATAATTTTGTCCGGCTCATTTTTTGTGTTACGCGTAAAATTGTGTCCACGTTGGCTTTTTTTCTCCAGCTTTCTTGTGTTTTTCATATGCACATCAAGGAAATAAACACATGTATATCAAAAACATTTGTAATTGCAACAATCGAACATTGTTAAGGAGGTATTAAATCAAGTCAATCACAGTTGGTGGTCATCGTAAAGAGGACGGGGGGCAAAAACACTGTGTTTGCTCCACCCGTCAGAAATGATCAGCTTGCTGGCCCTTGCNGATTTCTATATTACCAGCACCTGTTACTCACCACAGCTGAGTTTAAACAAGACTCACCTGCTTGAACTTAAATGATTTACCCACAATTCTAAAACCGTGTCAATAATTTTGTCCGGCTCATTTTTTGTGTTACGCGTAAAATTGTGTCCACGTTGGCTTTTTTTCTCCAGCTTTCTTGTGTTTTTCATATGCACATCAAGGAAATAAACACATGTATATCAAAAACATTTGTAATTGCAACAATCGAACATTGTTAAGGAGGTATTAAATCAAGTCAATCACAGTTGGTGGTCATCGTAAAGAGGACGGGGGGCAAAAACACTGTGTTTGCTCCACCCGTCAGAAATGATCAGCTTGCTGGCCCTTGCTCCCATAGTTTCTTTCCCTTGCAGAAGAGGCATTTTCAGGGATTGATTAGTTACCCCAGAACTAAATTTAGACTCTATTTCCTGTTGAACAAACTGCACCTCAGTATAACTACTTGGGATGTGGTGGACCTCCATGTCCAACATATGGAGGCCCTACCTTGACACCATAATTGTGGGGAATTTGCTGATAATTCCTCAGAGCTGCTGAACACCTTGAGAGGTCTTGTGAAGTCCATTATTGAGCAATAGCAATGCAGGTAATTTTCTTTATATTGAGAATCAAGGCAGGGAAATATTGATGAAAATAAAAACAAATAAAAAGTACAACAACGATCAGAATATAGAGAGCAAGAAAGGAATGAAGCGTCACAAGCATCCTAACAGGGGTCATCTTATTTACATGCTCATTGTCTCACTATTGTCTCTGGGCTATAAAGAAGTTTTGAATTTGGTTTTAAAAGTGGAAACAGTTGTGATGGATCTCAGGTCACTTGGGAGTTTGTTCTATCTTGTTGGTTATAGTCACAGTAGCTGAAGACCCCTTCACAGGACTTTGATCTGACTCAAGGTGCATGTCAAATATTTCCAACGGATGTCCTGAGGGGTCTGGGTCAGGTTTATAGTCTGTGAGCAAGTCAAAAGGTGAATCACAGAACACTTCATGGCGGTCCAGTAGGATTTTGAAAGTGATTCTGAAATGAACAGGGGGTCAGTCAAGTGTTTTTAGAACCAGGCAGATGTGTTCAATTGCTCTTGTGTGAGTCAGGACTCTGGGTGCTGCGTTCTGAATGAGTTGGAGCTGTGCTCCCAATGGTTTGGGTATCCCTGTGAGTAGGGCATGACAGTAATCTAACCTGATTGAAATGAAGACATGAAACAGCTCCCTCGCCTCAGTATGAACAATGAATGATTCTCTTTTGAAGATACTCCTCAAAGGGTCAAAGTCTTCAATCTAAAGTTACACTAATTGCTCAACACGTTCAAGGACAGTCCTATCAGGTTTAAATGGACTTTTTTTTTGACAAATTGAAGAGCAGTGATCCAAGAACTAACTCCTGTTGGACCTCAGCAGTAAATATTGATTCAGCAGATTTGAAGTTTTCCACTGGAACATCAAGCTTAAAGAAAAAACAACATTATTAGGTAAGTTGAAAACAAGTCAAAAGTAGGGCCTTAAAGACCATGTCCTTTGGATGGGGAGCATATTGGCCCCTGCCTTGTAAGAGCAGGTTGTGGAAAACAGGTCTGGAGAAACCCTATGCAGAGGTGTAAAAAGACAACTAATTTTGCAATCTGCTTGCAAAACTCTGATTTCAGGCATTAGGAGCCAGCCCCACCCCAACCAGCTTCATTAAGCCTGGTTTATGCTTTCCACGTCCACGTGATCCGCTCCGTCCAATGCGGACAAATGATGTAATGTTCGCACCTATGCCCCCTCAAGCGGTCCCCCTCGCGCGGAAAATTTCCGCGTCGCGCACCTCTGAAAATTTCTAACTCCTATGTGGAGATGCGCGGACAACATGGCGATCGACCTGGAGTTTGGAGTATCAAAAGTGCAAGAATACAGGCATTTATTTGATTCATCTCACAGAGATCACCCTGTTAACTGTGTGATGACTGTTCCTTGTGGTCACAATCTGCAGAGTGGAGGAAAAGGGGAAAAAATAATGTTTTAAACCGTGTAAACAAAGGCAGACTTCTTCTACTCCACTTAAATGCTCTGATAGACGTGTTCTCGCGTCACGCCCCCTGCAGCTTGGGAATGGAAGCAAACAGGCAGCGCGTGGACGGACAAAAAGTCTAAAAGCGTCACGCGTTCTCTCATGTGGAGCTTGGGCGTGTTTTCTCCACGCGTCTCGTCTGCGCGGAAAGCATAACCCAGCCTTTACTCTGCTTCAGGAACTGATGGGTGAGGCAGCGTAGACTACATCTGTGTTTTATACCATCTGTGGATATGAGGGGGTCTGACACACTGGTGGGCAGGTGCTCTTGATGTATGGCCGCTTGTTGTTCTATCTGTACTGTTCAACCAATGACTGATGACAAAGCTTTCTTAAAAAACTCTGCAGCTGGGGCTGTACTTTTGAGAGCAGTTGAACATAACTGAGCCTGCATTAACTCCTCAAAGCATGATTCTTTGGTACATCCTATAAATATGTCACAGCTGATAAATTATCTGAAAACCAGAAACCAGTGCAATTGTGGGGTGTTGGGCCACCTCAGGCCAGTCAGGCAGAAAACTCAGATTCCCAGAAAGCCCTGAGGATATGGGCTTAATGTCCTCAGTGTGACTGCTGCCCTGAAACAAGAGCCAATTTTTGGTGAAGGTGGCTCACATTATCAAAAACGTCAAGAATGTATGTGTTTGTGAGTGTGAATGTGTGTGTGTGTGTGTGTGTGTGTGTGTGTGTGTGTGTGTGTGTATGGGGGGGGGGTTGAAAGGTCAGCCTGCTCTGACCCCCTGCTTTAATGCACTGGCTGCAGGGTGAGTGATGGTGCTGGGTTAATATTTAATGATGAAGCAGCCCCTAATGGTGGAATAAATCAGCCTCCATTTTTACCTGGAGAGGGCAGATCTCTGCATTCTGCTGAGCACAGGACACGGACACACACACACACGCACACACACACACACACACACACTCTCTCTCTCTCTCTCTCTCTCTCTCTCTGGTGGATAAATCCATGTGCAGTAATGGTCCTGTTCCTTTCTTGTCTCTCAGCTTTGATGCCTCCTGACCATGACATGCCTCTTGATCAGATGCTGCTGTGACAACACAAACCCCGGAGAGAAAACAGGAGTGTGACGAGCAGGACTGACGGCTGAATATACCAGTGGGCTGATGTATAACTATACACATAAATGTAGATGGACTTTAAAACCAGGCAGTGACAAGTGCAAGAAGGCAACAAAGAGGCAAAGATTGGAAACACTTGAACTCTCCCTCTGCCCTGTCTGCTGCTGCTGCTGCTGCTGCTATGCATTTCCTGTGGACCACCAGAGAAGACTGAATGTCAGTGTTCGGACAGGCAGAGGCTCATCTCTGCATCGCCAAAATGAAGAGGAGAAAACAAAGAGACAGCTGAGAAGCGTTGTGTTGCCAACAAAATAGTCCTACCTCTTTGGAAAGACAGAGACGGTTTTGAATGAATAAAAGAAACTACACCCAGAAGTGTAGCTTCTCATGCTAACTCTGGAGGTTACAACCCTGTCTTGACACAATCACAACACCAGTGATGGTTCGAAAAGTCAACTACCAACACAAGAGGATGATAACCACTTTTACAAAAATGCTGCAAGCCTGGATTAAAAGCACAAAACAAAGTTACCAACAAAGATTCAGTGAACAGATGGTTCTGTTTCATTACAACTTGTCAGTGTCATCAATAACAATCCCAAAATACTTGATTTAAAGCTCCTGACTAAAAACAAAACCTCACCTTCAATATACAGTCTCAGTGTAGGGGAGATTCTTTAGCTACTGGCAGCTTGGATTAAATTTGGCATCATCATTTCTTTTTAACTTTAAACCTTGGCTCTCAATTTATATGGTTTAGTCAAGGTACAGGACATGAATCATTACCAATTTAGATATGATCTTGAATAAGGCCCATAGTGTTTACAAAAGGTCTGGAGAGCCCAGGAGTATTTTGAGCTGATTTACCCTGAGTTTGAGCTAACAACCACAAGCCAGGCATTCAGGTGCAGAAAGGGGGGGGGGTATTCTGGTTTCCCCTGTTTTCAGCATGGATATATAGTAATGTGTCCAACATGAGCAGATTTTCAAACTCAGGAATAGCAAGAAATATTCAAGAGATTTTCATGAGATCTTCAAGACTTGCTGAAATGATGAGCTCATTACATAGGTATGACTGGTCCCAGGGTTTTGAACTGGTTTGTGAAATGGAAACAAAAACCAGAAACTTTTCCCATTTTGCTAGAAATGAAAACAAAGCCAGAAACTTTTGAATTGTAAATGATCTACAGCTGAACCAGAACACTAAAAACTAGGAATACACCAATACTGATACTGGTATCGTTATTGGTGCCAATACCACACTGAAGAACTAGTACAACATCGAATGCCACTATAAGCAAGTTGGCTTGACATTTGTGCCCAGGTAGAGAACAGTTAGCTATTAAAATTTCAGCAACATGTATAGGTGTATCATGGTCTTTATTTCATTTGTTAAAATGAAAGAGTGAGGAAACAAAATATATTTTCAAAGTCGCTTTAAAACTAAAGTGATGTTATTAAGTATTTGGTATCTGTGAGCACTCAATTGTAAGTACTTGTACATGCACTTGTTTTGAAAAAAAGTGGTAAAAGCATCTCCACCAAAAACAATGCAAACTGGTAAATGCTGGTAATTTTTTTTTCTCTTTAAATGCCTGTTATGTTGGTAATGCCCAAGCGCATTCATTTCTTGTGTTGCTCCCTGGTGCCCTGGGAAACACTTGGGCAGAGTATTTTACTGGTAGCATATTTTTAAAAACTCAATTTTCTGGTCAAACTCACCACAGTGTAAACAAGTGGCAGAGGAAATTTCAGTCACAGCAGAGAGACCGCTGAAGTTGGCTGGGACACAATGTTGATAACAATCCAGTCTTTTGCCAAATATGCTAATCCCAACAAATGTGGACAAGTAAGTTGAATATAGAAAAGATAAGTTGGTTTGTTTGTAGCAATGCTTTGAATCTGGAGATCTGCCCTCAGGGTCAGTGGTAAATCGACCTTAAAGTCAACCCCTGATAATGCACAGGCCTGGTGAACTGCAGCGTTTGCTGTGAGAAATAACAGCCTATTAGAAAGTGTATATGTTACATTTACCAACAATGGCTGACATGGAACCATATAAACTGGTTCAGGAACACATTATTTGGGTCCTAACCAGTTAAAGAACATACATTTTTGGGATGGAACCCAAACTCATCCATTCATCCATTTTCTTAACCACCTGTCCTGTTCAGGGTCATGGGTGGCTGGAGCCTATCCCAGCCGTCATTGAGAGGCAGGGTACACCCTGGACTGGTCACCAGTCAGTCACAGGGCTGACATATAGACAAACAATCATTCACGCACACACCCACACCTACAAGCAATTTAGAATTTAGAATAATCAATTAACCTAATGTGGACATGTTTTTTGGTCTGTGGGAGGAAGCCGTAGTTGCCGGAGAGAACCCAGGCATGCACGGGGAGAACATGCAAACTCCACACAGAAAGGTCAACCTTGCCTTAACCAGGAATCTAACCCATGACCTTCTTCTTCTTCTTCTTCTTGCTGTGAGGCTGCAGCGCTATCTGTTACGCCACCGTAACACCATCCACTTTCTGTTTGGAACAAACTGATTGGGGGAAAATTCTGGTTCAAAGCCCCAACAGGTTCAAGACACATTCAAGGGGTGGGCCTCAAACACCAAGGTCTGACCATAGTTCTGGCCCTGACAGGCCTCCAGAGGGCCAAACAATCAGAGAATCAAAGAGAAATGGGTTTTTGGAGCATGGAGCCATAAAGACACAGCTGCTGAAACAGAGTGCTTCAGACAGTGACTAAAATAAAGGTTCTCTAAAGCACCAATCAGAGAAAAAGAGATTTTTGGCACACTGAGAATCTTTTCGAGCTTTTAGTACATCATAAGATGAGATAAAATAAGATGAGGAACTCCTTTCATTAAAAATTCCAAGAATATACAGTTGTGCCCAAAAGTTTAGTCCAGGACTGAGCTGGACTCCGTAAACACTTTCGGTCTTGCTCTCCTTTGTCTTGTCCACTCACAGCAGCTGAAACCCTCAGATGTAACGCTTGTGGCCAGTACTAGCTCCATTGGCCATGTCACAGTTAATAGCCTGATGTTACTCTGCCCTCTGGTGTTCCCTCTGGTGCTGGGTTAGCACTGCTAACGTCAGGGCTTACATTCCCCTTAACATTGGATGGGAGGGCAGGTCAATTTTGAGTCTTCTTAGCTCACACCACAGTACCAGCATGTTGACCACACCTCCTTCTCCTCAGCTAACCGGGAACATTGGGCCTAGCAACAGTTAGCAATGACATGCTACGGGCTGCTTACAGCTGTAATCTTGTACATGAACAGTGCAACCATAGTTATCCAGACACACATAGAGACGAAAAACGGTGAAAACACCAATGCAGACAAAACCAGTTTGTGTTCATGGCCAATAAATAAGACAAAGCAAGTTATGACAGACTCCAAATGCAAAGAATAATGCAACAACAGCTACCCAGGGATACAGAATAAAGACTAAAAAAGAGCAATATCCCCTTCTTAAGTTGCAAACTCAAAATCTTTATAAATATTTTTTAAATGAAACCTCATTTTAAATATTTCACAACATGGCTTGGATGAGAACAAATGCTGCACTCAGTTTCTGGGATGAGTCACAAGTTGTAATGAAGAAGAATTATTCACATTCTTTAAACATCATGTTTGTTAGGGAACTGAATCCATGTGGGAATCAGGAATTACCAGCACAGCAAGCATTTACCTTCAGATCAAAACAAGCTAATGGAGAAGCTAACAGGCTCCAGCTGCCACATGCAGGAGCTTCAGTGCGGTTATCAGGCTCGTACGCAGGGTGCTGTGATTTAAAGAGTTTTTTAAAAGGTTACAGAGAAACAATGTTCAAGGAATTTAAATAGGTTCCTGTCAAGAGGGAAAAAAAGGTTGGATAATTTTCTGCTCCTCTTTGGGATCTTGTGGAAAGGTCTGTTCCTATACTGACAGTGTTATAGTAATCTTAACCTTGTGTCAGCGTTCAGTCATATATATGGTGCCATGTGTGTGTGAGAGTGTGTGTGTGCCTGTCTTTTTCCACACTCCCAGGTATCCAGTCACAGACCATATGTTTTCCATCATCTCATCACGGCATGTTAAGGAGTTATGAGGCTGCAGATGCCAGAAGACTCACAAAGAGATAGAGATAAGATGAAACTGGGCTGCACCGGGAATATCTAGCAATACTATTTATAGTCTCTCTCAATGTGAGTGCTTCAAGGCTGAAAACAAAAGCCATTAAGTCATGCAGTGTTTACTTTAACTGGGCTTAAATGGAAAGACAGCCAACTTCCTGTTGTTTATTTGAATTTGGGGATAAACATTAGAATGGGGCCAAACAAGTCAAAGAAAATGTTGGACTGTGACAGAAAGCGAAGGAAGAAGTCCCTCAGCGATGATCCCTCTCCCTAGACATTGTATTCCACATCTGATGAAGTGACATTTGGACATGGGCGACAAGTTGTATCAGAGTTGCAGCCGAAGTTTGTGCCTGTTTTTGTTCTTATATAACATCAGAAGAGTTTATTAATCAGACCTTGAGATGGAGCAGATACAGGGATGAATGATGCTCAATCCTTGGTGCTGATAGTGGCTACAAAAGTGACTCTTTCCTCTCCTGAGCCACAACTCCAATTCCAATTTGTACAAACTAAGTAAAATCAGTATATGAGGATTTTCAAATCCTGTTTAACCTTCATTCAATTGGACACACTACAAAGACAAGATATTTATTTCTCAAATTGATACACTTGATTGTTTTTTTGCAAATATTCACTTAAATGTCCCAGAGGACTCCACGTCCATGATTTCCAAAAAGAGTTTAAATGTGGACTCGTCAGACCACAGCAGACTTTTTTACTTTGTGTCAGTCCATCTCAGATGAGCTTGGATCCAGAGAAGGCAGTGGTGGTGGCGGTGGCGGTGGCGGTGGCGGCGTTTGTGTGTGTGTTGTTGATGTCTGACTTTGTCTTTGCATGGTAGAGTTTGAACTGTCACTTGTAGATGTAGTGATGAACTGTGTTAACTGACAATAGTTTTCTGAAGTGTTCCTGAGCCCACGTGCTAATGTCCTTTACACAATGATGTGGGTTTTTAATGCAGTGCCGCCTGAGGGGTCAAAGGTCACGGACATTCAATGTTGGTTTTGGGCCTTGCTGCTTACGTGCAGAGATTTCTCCAGATGCTCTGAATCTTTTGATGATATTATGGACTGTAGATGATGAAATCCAACAATTCCTGCAGTTGTACGTTGAGAAACATTGTTCTTAAACTGTTGGACTATTTGCTCACACAGTTGTTGACAAAGTGGTGAACCTGGCTCCATCTTTGCTTGTGAAGGACTGAGCCTTTTGGGGATGCTCCTTTTATACCTAATCATGACACTCACCTGTTTAAATCAACCTGTTCACCTGTGGAATGATCCAAACAGCTGTTTTTGCAGCATCAGCAACTTTACCAGACTTTTGTTCAACCTGTCCCAGTTTTTAGGAACGTGTTGCAGGCATCAAATTCAAAATGAGTAAATATTTTCAACAAAACAAAAAAGATGATCAGTTTGAACAATAAATATCTTGTCTTTGTAGTCTATTCAGTTGAACATAGGCTAATTGGGATTTACAAATTCTGAATTCTGTTTTTATTGACGTTTGACACAATGTCCCAACTTCATTGAAACTTGGGCTGTAAATGAAGGAGGATTATTTGTCCAGGTTCTCCCTTCTTTGGTTTCAGAAATCAGTCTTATGATAAATATTTTCAGATAAGTAGATGCATGTTTTAAATTCGTATGAGAATCTTCTCTTACTGTGGGTGTTTTTCATCGGAGAGTCCTTGGATTTAATGATTCAGTGCTCCCACACACACCTAAAGTAGTTTCCTTTGCTAAAGAGAATATAAAGTTCACTGAAAGCTCCAGCAGAGTGAATCCAAGGTCGTAAAGTAAAAGGAAATGAGTCAGTAACTTCTCAAAGCAGAAATTGGAGTTCATGTTGAGAATAAGTAAAAAAGTATCCAGGAGAGATCCACTGCAGCCGACACAGTTAGTGACAGCCAAGCTTGGTTTTAGCAGGATTAGCATCATTGCAAATGACATCTCCAGAGATGTTTGTCCTCACCCAAACATGGGAGCTGATTAAAGCCTGAATGTTTACTTTCTCTCTGAAACCAGAGTGTTTGTACCTGAAGGTGACTGGATGAAGAGGAGCTGTCCTCAGTAAACTGGATACCTGTATGTGTGGAAAGGATGACACTGGACTGGATGCACACACAGTGGCTCACAGTAATATTCAGACATGTACATTAAACCTGAATCCATCCTGTATAACCTCTTCACCCTGTGAGTTTGTTTTTTAGATTTGGTGACGGATTAACCAAGACAAGAAGTGGAATATATTATCAAAGACATATTATGTTTTTCAAAGTCAAGAGTAGGATACCTGCTTAGTTTTATAAATATATAACTACAATTATTATTTTTGACTTCTTGGTATTATATAACTGATTATTATAACCAGAGATGTATGTATAAGCTAATAAAGTGTTTACGTAAAAACGGCTGCACAGAGCCCCTGTTGTGTCTTCATATTCTGTACTGTGATTTTTTTGTGGCTCCGAGGCAGACATGCTGGACTAAAAGCCTGTCAGTAAAATGAACTCATACCTCTAAAACTCCAAGTTCCCAAACACCGTCCAGGCTGCTCCACTGCTCTGAATGCTTGGTAGAACATATGAACCTGTGTGAGTGACTTTTTCCTGCAATGAAAATGAAACAAACCTCACAAAGTAGTCTTCCCACTGATGCTCTGATGCTCCACGCCATGAAGAGAGTTTTCACCGCTCAGAGCCTGAGCACCAACAGTACTGAAAGCAAGAAAAGATACCAAGGGAGATGAAATAAGAAGGTGAAGTAAGAAGCTTCTAGCTTTTTTTTTTCTTTCAACAAATGCCAATTCTGTTTGACCTTTGACCCCCAAAGTTGTGTATGTTTTCGCCCCTTCTGTGATTAAGTGTGGATTGTCTCAGCCTCTGTCTCAGGACTGAGTTTGTGAGTCAAACACTGCAGTTCTTTAACTTTAATAATAATGACCCCAATAATAACTTGTTTATTTCCACAGTGCTTTGAACGTTAAGCAGATAGAGATCAGTTCTGAGTGAGTCCAATATAGTAATAACAATAATAAT